>JAJUPC010000617.1:0-162634 GCA_023614405.1 Avena insularis | reverse complement strand
TACACCCCTATACTTGTGGGTCATCAAGCAGCCTCCGCCCTACCACGACTAGAGGCGCCGCCCTATGCCGTGTCTTGACCCGAGCACCAGTACGCCTACCACAGCATAACGGTGAGCGCCGTCAAGATTCTCTCCCCGACCCTTTGGTGTCGGGTCCACCACCACGCGGCTGGCGCTTGAATGCCGCTGGCGGAAGGTGAAGCAATTCAGGAGGGGGTGGTTGGCGACGGGAGTTTGGTATAACACCATACTGACAGCAAAATGCGGATGGAAACCCTCGGTTGATCATCTCTTACCAGCACTTTTGGTTACATGGGCGCATATAAAGACAGAGTCCAACCATAAGAAGTAGAATTGGCGGATCGAGGAGGACTCAATGATCATGACGGACTGCTGAAGGATCAAAGAACTATCACCGAGTATACGTGCAATCCTTATACCCAATAAGGTGGTTGTCGAGGGCAACACTTCAATCTTTGAGGAAGGCAAGTCATGGAATTGAGGGATCCAACGAACGGGATATCCAACTTTTCCCGTCACGTGGGATCTTGAGTATGAAGAAAATATGGATCAACCAGCCATCCTTGTCAGACAAGTTTGGGCCCAGAAGTTGAAGAGAAGAGCTAAGGGGGGTCCAGTGTGGACACCAGGCGGAAGCACTAAGGGATTTCTCCCGGAAAGACCGCGGACAGAATTTAGAAGAAAAAAGGCTGGTCCAAGTAAAACAGCCAGAAAAGATCCGAGGAAATGGAAGAGGTGCATAGATGCCATGCGCATGGCGATACCCCTGAAACTTGTTTGCCCAACATGATTATAAAGAGGAGGGAAGTTGAAGCGAGCGAAGAAAGCTGGCCCTTGAGAGGCCAAGCGACAGTCCAAGAGGTAGCTGGACTGGTGGCACCGAACAGATGGAGGAAACCCAACAGCCATGGGGTGCAAATCCATCGAGAGGCTTTTCAGTTGAATGTTGTAGAAAAGACCCATTACGTGGCAAACAAGGTGATTACAAGAATAACCACGACCAGACTCAGGCAATGACCGTGTCGTATCGCGTATTGTATGTGTATACAAAACAGGTTTAGAGTTTCCAACTAGTACACATTGGAGTGTGCGATAAGCACCGCGATCATCATGTTGTCCATGTATTTGCGATATTGTTTGAAGTCCGGAAGTGGATAGGAGAATTAGAGCTCGTACTCCACAACGGTGAGCATGTATATATACAACTGTAACCTGTCCTTGTAAACGGCACCACCGTGAGTTCAAAGCAATAAAAAAAAGCGACCGTACAACGTCGCGTGTTCTTGGCAATCTTATTTGTCTTGCGTGCATTGCTATGAATTTGATCCTGGTCGATCAAACTAGCTTGTAACCAATTTAATTGCCAGAGATTTCCTCGGCTCGGTTAAAGGATCAACTGGCGATTGGATCCAGTCAGGATAACTAACCGCCAGCGAGGTCACGCGTCGGAAGCATTTCGACGGGCTACAAGGGTTATCGCTAGGTCGTCTTATCTATAACGCGATCGGCCATTACATCGAGGTCTGGGCCAACTGTGATGTGATTCTTTTCTCCTTCTATTTGGTGCTGAATAATTAAAGGTAGTAGTTAAGATTTGAGATAATGTTTGATAAAGTGACTGTTGTTCTTGGTTTTACTATAAGTATAAGATTGATCTAGACCAAGGATAGTTTTATTTGTTTTATATCGTCCAGGTAATTTTTTAGACCCTTATAATCCATTGCGCCGAACATGTCCTAGAACCCATGATTGTTTCGTTACGATACGTCAAGATGCTCTAATATGTTTTATTCTCAGGATTTGCATGTATCACCTCTCTGAATTATTTTCTCCACGTTATCTTTATTGGATGTATTTTATCTTGGCTTTTGCAGATCCCTAATGGTAAGCTTTTGTGAGTTGTTACAACATTAATGTGACAGAAATAAAATAAGAAGATCCATTACTAGGAAAACAAGCACCATGGATGAGAGGTCACGTGCAGATTGAATTAAAAATGGAATACATCTGATGGTACAAACCCACAAAAAGCATGAAACTTAACTAGAAATATTTTATCCGGAAACATGAGGTGAGAAATGGGTGAAATAAATTAAAGACGACTGAGATTATTCTGGTGAACCAACACAATTTACCGGTCTTGAGAAGCAATCCCCGGAAATACAACACATAGAGCTTTAACATCTTGTAGCTAAGGACGTATGGCAGCAACAAAGGTAACATGCCCTAGCTACGCCCGATGAGAACACTGGTGTGTATGCTTCCATGTAAAGGTGCTCAGTATTCGAGAAGAAAAATCGACCTTGATGGTACCAGTTGCGGTAAAGAGCAAACTCCCCCAGTCCACCGGTAACAGCCAACTGACCATTTTAGCCCCAAGGCGTTTCCCATCTACTTCAAGGGTGGATCCTTTGAAACTACAAGGATAATAAAATGCTAGATGTAGTAAAATATAAATCAGGAGATGAGTTTATATTGGACAAGAATTACAGTTTGCCATCTGTTTGAAAATAAAAAGAGCTTCTAATGAAGTGGGCCTAATTCTACACCATTTTCATAGTTTGACGGTATATTTATAGAGGAGAATACATACCATCTATTTTTATGGGTAGATAGAAAATTAGGTGTCATTCATTTATCATGAAGGCTATTTTTACAGTTGTGCTTATGAAGCTTATTAAAGTTTAACACATGACATCTCTTAAATGCTCGGGTAATTGTGAAATTGAGGAAATAAACATTACATAAACAAACAAAAAAGCGATGCGTGACCTGCCATCCACGAACACTATGATGAAACTAGGTATCCATGCACCAACAAATATGGGTGCTTCCTTGTCCAGCCATGACCAGCTTGGGCAACCTTCACGCCCTCTCGCTAAATATCCTCCAGTTGGTCGCAACAGTATGCCCAAAATGCACGCCTACAAGGGTATCCTGCAGGGGTTTTTGGGTGTCTTCATGATCCATGAGCTAGTTGTTCGCGGAGGATAGTTTCTTTACTGGAGGTGGGTGGAGGGACAATGGAGACCTACATGAGGAGGGAAATAGCAGCCATGATCGAGTTTTGAGGATATGTATGCAAGAACTAAGGTTCTGATTGGATATACTCAAGGATTTGCCCTACCTAACCATGGATCGAGATATGTATTTCATAGACGAGGGGACGCCTCAACTAGTGGCGGCATGCCACAGAGTGCATACACTGAAGCACCATAGCACACATGCACCGAGTGCAGCATGCATGTTGTAGCCGAGATTCCCGAACACTAGGACAGAACAGGGTTGTTTTGTATCGTGCCCTAGTGACCCTACTACATCAATCGAGACTCAAGAATTAAATTAAACACCGTCAATAGAATCAGGCGCCAGAGTAAAGACAAGTTGCTTCTCAGCCTTGTCCTTGCTACTCTAATTAAACCAAAGAGAGAGTAATAACTTTGCAACGATTCAATAATAATTCCTATCTTGCTAATTACTCGTTTGAGATCTGCCTGCAACTTGTTCATGGATCGAAACAAAATAAGCTGAATTCTTTTCTCATTTCTGCAAGATGCTTTGGTTGACAGAGAGATTCCTTTACTATGTGCTCGGCTTGTCCGTGTGCTCTCTAGCCGATCTAGTGTTGCGGCCATGTGCCATCGTGGCTGTTCAGATACCATGGCTGTCCAGATGCCACAAGCCATAACGGTGCACAAGTTGAGATGCCAAAAGGCATAGCGGTGCCTATGCTTGTAAATTTTGATCGTGTTACCTATATTTATGCGTACAAAATGCATGCTCAAAGGACTTTTTTGGCATGAATTTAACATAACGCTTTGAATCAAATTTGGAAAACGACGGATCAAGCGAAATTACCCTCCTCCTTTTAAAATAGTATGTCGTCGAATCCTTCAAAAATTTGGATATATCTATACTATTAATATCTAGATTCATCCAAAGAAAAACTTTCATCATATATTTTGAGACGGAGAGTATAAGAAATAACCAAAGGCGGCTGAATTGAGCGAGCATCAACGTTTTAAGTCCTACATTTTGTCAATGATGACTATGCTATACATGGTTTTGTAGCTTATGCTGAAGAATAACATGGTACATTTATACATGTTTGGGGAGGTCTATAAAATTAACACACTACAATAGAACAACGCCGTACTTGCTAGGTTAATGTTTGAAGAACACCACGGCTATGGACGGAATCAGACTGAATAAATGCGCCAACCATCAAGCTATTTTTGCTTTTTCATCTTTTCATCGGCGTCTAAAGTTTATTCACCGCATGTTTTCTCTCTCCTATTGTGCTTTTATGCTCTGCTCCGACAACGGGATTTACAATTCGATATTACGGGATGAGTCGCATTACTAGCGCTTGCAAAAAAAACTAAAATTGATGCCATATAGCATAACGGTCATAAAAGATCCAGCACAAGGAGTTCCCCTATTCTTTTTGTGTCTGAGAAAAAGCTGCATTCATTCAATCAACCTCTGAAAGCATCCGAGGTCAGCAAGTTCACAATACACATAGGGGTACACATATTACACAATTTAGAAAAGCAGCATACGAAGCTAAAGAATGGCAACTTCATTAGCGTCGTCGCACCCACTTGACCCTATGGTCATCAAAGGATCGGAGATCGCCCTTAATATCCTCAACCAGCTTCCCATGAAGAGATCTATCGACATCCACACTCTGCAGTTTGCTAGCCACATTCAAGTCGTCGGTCTCCAGAACAACCTGCCCCAAATTCAGTTCCTTTGCGAGGACACAGCGCTTACACACACGTAATTTGGCTTCCTCAGGGTCAACAATGCAAGGAAAAATGGCAAGCCCCAGCAACGAAACCTCCATGTTCTTCGCGAGAGACCACTCCTCCACCGCCAAACTCTGCCTCCTTCATGAACGCCCCATCAGCATTAACCTTCGACCATCCTGCATGAGCAGCCGACCTCCACGATCAGATCTCACGCCCAGGAGCAGTAATACGTCTATTTTGTATCACTATTCTATATCATAACTTACTGTTATTCGTTGATATATTTCATATAAGAGATCATACATATGTGATTTCATCTGTTTTTGTATGGTTGATGACTTTTGGAGCATGGACCGCTGTAGTCAGGATTCTGATGGAAAATGTGTTGTTCGGAGGTGATCAAGATCAGAAAATCCGTGAAAATGCATGGAAAATTCTATTTTTCCAGAAGACAAGATTGCCATAAGGGGAGATGGGCCTGGGGTCCCACACCACCTCACAGCTGGCAGCCCTAGGCTGCGCCCGATGAGGTGTGTAGCCACCCTGGCCTCGGCTCTCCCTTTGGTGTATATTATTCCCACGGAAACCTAATACCGGGGAGCCACCATAGAAAGATTCGCGCCTGCGGGCTTGAAGCGAAAAACACAGAGAGAAAGATCTCTCCGGCGGAGAATTCCGGGTGGAATTCCTTCCGGAGAGGAGATCGTCCATCAACACCACCATCAAGCTGGACTTCATCGGGATCAACATCATCATAATTATCACCACCATCATCTCCACCAGCACCATCATCACCAATTCATACCGCTGTAACAATTGGGTTGAATCTTGCATAGTTCTTAGGGGAAACTTTCCGGTGTTGATTACTCCTTGATTGATGCTATTGGTGAATCATTGAATTATTATTTATGTTCAGTTTGTTACACATCATTATATCATCTCTGATCTTGATCCATATATGATGTCTTGTGAGTAGTTCGTGAGTTCTTGAGGACATGGGAGAAGTTATATTGTTAGTAGTGAAATTGTGTTGAGAAATAGTCAATGGTTTGGTATTTTAGGTTGTGGTGTATTTCTTCTAGTGGTGTCATGTGAGCGCCGACTACATGGTACTTCACCTATATGGGCCTAGGGGTATACATTGTGTATTTGGCTACTAATGGTAGGGGGTTATAGTGATGAAACTTGAACCCCGTTAGGAAACCTTTACAAGGGAGTTTCAGGGTCTTAGAGTTTAAAAGTTGTGGTTAGGTTTACATATTAATTATGTTAGTGTACTTGCGGATGCTTGCAAGGGTATAATCACAAGTAAGTATTAGTCCTAGAAAGGTACATTACTTTGGGTTCACCCACACAACACTTGTCAAACTAAAGAAGATTAATCAACTATATGAAGCAAAAAGCACTTGACGATATTCCGTGTGTCCTCGGCGATGTTTGGTCATCTTAAGTAATACAACTGCTTGTCCTTTGCTAAAGAAAGGATTGGGCCACTTGCTGCATCTATTATTATTGTCTTTTATTTACCGTACTTTATTTACCTTTATTATCAAAAAACCCTAAAAATCCGTTTGCTAAGAATTACAGAGAATTCCTGCTCCAAGCCACTCGTCAACACCTTCTGCTCCTCGTTGGGTTCGGCACTCTTACTTATCGAAAATACTGCGCATACACCCCCTATACTTGTGGGTCATCAAGCAGCCACCTCCATCCACGACTAGAGGCGCCTTCTATGGCTGTGTGCAGTGAAGCACCAGTGCCTACCCTAGCCGCCACCTTCCGTGATCTTCTCTCCCGACTCTTTGGTGTCAGCCCACCACCATGGGCGCAGTGCAGCCATGAGGGGTGGTAGATCAGGGAGGGGTGGTTGGCACGGGAGTTGGTATAGCCATAGAAGCAAGGTATGGATGAAACCCTCGGTTGATCATCTTACGCACTTTGGTTGCATAAGCATATGAAACAGTCCAACCATAAGAGTAAATTGGCGGATCAGAGGACTCAATGATCATGCCGGACTATGAAGGATCAAAGACATACCGTTTGTGCAATCCTTATACCAATAAGGTGGTTGTCAGGGGCGACACAATCTTTGAGGAAGGCGAGTCATGGAATTGGGGATCCAACGAACCGGGATATCCAACTTTTCACGTCACGTGGGATCTTGAGTATGAAGAAAATATGGATCAACCAAGCTTATCCTTGTCAGCAAGTTTGGGCCGAAGAAGTTGAAGGCCTAGGGGGTCCCGGTGTGGACACCAGGCCGAGCACTAGATTCTCCCGGAAGACAAACAGTTTGAAGAAAAGGCTAGTCCGTGGCGAGAAGATACGGAACTGGAAGGGTGCATAGATGCAAGCGGCGATATCTACACTTGTTTGCCCAACAATTATAAGAGGAGGGCAAGTTGAAGCGAGCCCAGAATACTGGCCAGCAAGGCCAGAAGCGATCCAAGAGTGTGGACTGGTGGCGGGCAGATGGAGGAGACCAACAATAGGGTGCAAATCCATCAAGAGGCTTTTCAGTTGGATGTTGAAGGACACGTCGTTGGGGGTGATTGCTAGGAATAACCACGACACGACTCCGGCATGACGGCGTATGCGTGTGTATGTATACAAACAGGTTTAGAGTTTCCAACTAGTACACATTGGGTGTCTGATGGCACGATCATGTGTTGTCCATGTAATTACCGTGTTTGAGTCCGAGTAGGATAGGAGGTGGGCTGGTACTCTAGCTGAGCATGTATATATACATGTAACCTGTCCCTATGGCGGCACCACCGTGAGTTCAAAGCAATAAAAAAGGCGACCGCGCGACAGCGGCGTGTGGCAATCCTATTTGTGTCTTGCGTGCATTGCTACTAGATTTGATCTGGTCGATCAAGCTAGCTTGGCCAGCTTGGTACTTGAGAGTTCCGCTCGGTTAAAAGGATCAACTAGCGGTGGATCAGTCAGGATAGCTAACCAGAAGCGGGTCACGTCGGAAAGCACTCGGCGGGGCTACAGGGTTGTCGGAGGTCGTCTCATCATAACGTCCCCGGCGAAAGTACTGTCGGGTCTGGGCCAACTATGATGTGATTCTTTTTATCCTTCATTTGGTACTGAATAATTAAGGTAGTAGTTAAGATTTGAGATGTGTTGATAAAGTGACTTGTTCTTGGTTTTTATAAAGTATAAAGATTGATCTAGACCAAGGATAGTTTATTTGTTTTATATGCGTCCGGGTACACATACAAGACATATAATCAATGTGAACATGTCCTAGAACCCATGATTGTTTCGTGCGATCAAGATCTTAATATTTTTATTCTCAAGTTTGCATGTATCACCTCTCACAGATTATTTTCTCCACGTTATCTTTTATTGGATGTATTTATCTTGGCTTTGCAGATCTAATGGTAATCTTGTTTGTAGGTTGTACAACATTAATGTGACAGAGATAAAAATAAGAAGATCCATTACTAGGAAAACAAGACCATGGATGAGAGGTCACGTGCAGATTGAATTAAAAATGGAATACATCTGATGGTACAAACCCACAAAAGCATGAAAATTAACTAGAAATATTTTATCCCGGAAACATGAGGTGAGAAAATGGGTGAAATAAATTAAGACGACATTATTCTGGTGAACCAACACACCTAGGTGCGGAGGCAATCCCCGGGAAATACAACACATATAGCTAATCTTAGCCATGGACGTATAGCCGGTGTTGCAACATGGCCTGGCTCCGCCGATGAGAACACTGGGTGTATACTTCGACCGTAAGGTGCTCAGTATTCGAAGAAAATCGACCTTGATGGTACCAGTTGCAAGAGCAAACTCCAGTCCCACGGTAACAGCCAACTGACCATTTAGCCCCAAGGCGTTTCCCATCACTTCAAGGGTGGATCCTTTGAAACTACAAGGATAATAAAATGCGAGATGTAGTAAAATATAAATCCGGGAGATGAGTTTATATTCGGACAAGAATTACAGTTTGCCATCTGTTTGAAAATAAAAGAGCTTCTAATGAAGTCCTAATTTACACCATTTTCATAGTTTGACGGTATATTTATAGAGGAGAATACCTGCATCTATTTTTATGGGTAGATAGAAAATTAGTGTCATTCCATTTATCATGAAGGCTATTTTACAGTTGTGCTTATGAAGCTTATTAAAGTTTAACACATGAAATCTCTTAAATGCTCGGGTAATTGGAAAATGAAATAAACATTATAAACAAACAAAAACGACTCATGCACCTGCCATCCCACGAACACTATGGCGAAACTAGGTATCCATGCACCAACAAATATGGTGCTTCCTTGTCCACGCGACCAGCTTGGCCCTGCCTCTCCTTCAAATATCCTCCAGTTGGCGCAAACAGTATGCCCAAATGCACGCCTACAAGGGTATCCTGCAGGGTTTTTGGGTGTCTTGCGCGATCCATGACTAGGTTGCGGAGGATAGTTTTCTTGTACTGAGTGGGTGGAGGGACAATGGAACCTCGACATTAGGAGGAATAGCAGCCATGATCGAGTTTTGAGGATATGCAAGAACTAAGGTTCCGTTGGATATACTCAAGTTGCCCTATAACCATGATCGAGATGTATTTATAGACAAGGGACGCCTCAACTAGTGGCGGCCTGCTACAGAATGCATACACTGAAGCACCGCCTAGCACACATGCCAGTGCATGCATGTGTAGCCGAGATTCCCGAACACTAGGACAGAACATTTGTATCGTGCCCTAGTGACCTACACATCAATCGAGACTCAAGAATTAAATTAAACACCGGCCAATAGAATGACCAAGTAAAGACAAGTTGCTTCTCAGCCTTGTCCTGCTACTCTAATTAAACCAAAGAGAGAGTACACTTGCAACGATTCAATAATAATTCTATCTGTAATTACTCGTTTGCATCTGCCAACTTGTTCATGGATCGAAACAAAATAAGCTGAATTCTTTTCTCATTTCTGCAAGATGCTTTGGTTAGAGATTCCTTTATGCATGTGCTCGGCTTGTCGTGTACTCTCGTAGCCGATCTAGCAGCTGCGGCCATGTTCCATCGTGGCTGTTAGGATACCATGGCCGTCAGATGCCAAGCCATAGCAGTGCGTAAGTTGAGATGCCAAGGCATAGCGGTTTAAATTGCATATAATCGGATCGTGTTACCTATATATGGCGTACAAAATGCATGCTCAAAGGACTTTTGCATGAATTTAACATAACGTTGAATCAAATTTAGAAAAAAGCGACGGATCGGCGGTACCCTCCTCCTTTTGAAATAGATGTCGAACTTTCAAAATTTGGATATATCTATACTATTTAATATTTAGATTCATCCAAAGAAAAACTTTCATCATATATTTTGAGGCGGAGGTATAAGAAATAACCAAGGCGGCTGAATCGACGAGCATCAAAGTTTTAGTCACATTTTGTCAATGATGACTATGCTATACATGGTTTTGTAGCTTATGCTGAAGAATAACATGGTACATTTATGCATGTTTGGGGAGGTCCAAAATTAACACACTACAATAGAACACGCCGCCTTGCGGTTAATGTCGAGGCACACGGCTATGGACGGAATCAGACTGGTCACACGCCAACCATCAAGCTATTTTGCTTTCATCTTTTCATCGACGTCTAAGTTTATTAGCGCATGTTTTCTCTCCTATTGTGCTTTTATGCTCTGCTCCGCAACGAGGCGACAACGACACACGGGATCGTGTGCTAGCGCTGCAAAAAAACTAAAAAATTGATGCCATATGGCGATAACGGTCATAAAAGATCCAGCACAAGGAGTTCCCCTATTCTTTTTGTGTCTGAGAAAAAGCTGCATTCATTCAATCAACCTCTGAAAGCATCGAGGTCAACAAGTTCACAATACACATAGGGGTACATATTACACAATTTAGAAAGCAGCCTTCTGAAGCTAAAGAATGAGCAACGCCATTAGCAGTCGTCGCACCCACTTGACCCGATGGTCATCAATGGATCGGAGATCGCCTTAATATCCTCAACCAGCTTCCCATGAAGAGATCTATAAACATCCACACTCTGCAGTTTGCTAGCCACATTCAAGTCGCCGGTCTCCAGAACAACCTGCCCCAAATTCAGTTCCTTTGCCAGGGACACAGCAACACACACGTAATTTGACTTCCTCAGGGTCAACAATGCAAGGAAAAATGGCAAGCCCCAGCAACGAAACCTCCATGTTCTTCGAGAGACCACTCCTCCACCGCCAAACTCTGCCTCCTTCATGAACGCCCCATCAGCATTAACCTTGACCATCCTGCATGAGCAGCCGACCTCCACGATCAGATCTCACGCCCAGGGAGCAGTGATACGTCTATTTTGTATCACTATTCTATATCATAACTTACTGTTATTCGTTGATATATTTCATATAAGAGATCATACATATGTGATTTCATCTGTTTTTGTATGGTTGATGACTTTTGGAGCATGGACCTTGTAGTGAGGATTCGATGGAAAATGTGTTGTTCGGAGGTGAAATTGAAGATCAGAAAATCCGTGAAAATGCATGGAAAATTCTATTTTTCAGAAGGCGAAGATTGCCATAAGGGGAGTGGAGATGGTACGCCACAGGGTCCCACACCACCTGGCGCTGGCAGCCCTAGGCTGCGCTTGAGAGTGGTGTGGCCACCTGGCCCTCGAGCTCTCCCTTTGGTGTATATTATTCCACGGAAACCTAATACTGGGGGCCACCATAGAAAGATTCCGCCCTGGAAAAAACGAGAAGAGAGAAAGATCTCTCCGGCGAGTCTGCGGTGGAATTCCTTCCGGAGAGGGAGATGCGCCATCAACACCACCATCAAGCTGGACTTCATGGGATCAACATCATCATAATTATCACCACCATCATCTCCACCAGCACCATCATCACCAATTCATACCGCTGTAACAATTGGGTTGAATCTTGCATAGTTCTTAGGGAAACTTTCCGGTGTTGATTACTTACAGTTGATGCTATTGGTGAATCATTGAATTATTATTAATGTTCAGTTTGTTACACATCATTATATCATCTCTGATCTTGATCCATATGATGTCTTGTGAGTAGTTCGTTTAGTTCTTGAGGACATGGGAGAAGTTATATTGTTAGTAGTGAAATTGTGTTGAGAAATAGTCAATGGTTTGGTATTTAAGTTGTGGTGTATTTCTTCTAGTGGTGTCATGTGAACGACTACATGGTACTTCACCTATATGGGCCTAGGGGTATACATTGTGTATTTGGCTACTAATCGTAGGGGTTGCCATAGTGACAGAAACTTGAACCCCCGTTAGGAAACCTTTGCACGAGGGATTTCAGGGTCTTAGAGTTTAAAGTTGTGGTTAGGTTTCTGTATTAATTATATTCGTGTACTTGCGGATGCTTGCAAGGGGTATAATCACAAGTAAGTATTAGTCCTAGAAAGGTCGGTACATTAGCACAGGTTCACCCACACAACACTTGTCAAACTAAAGAAGATTAATCAACTATATGAAGCAAAAGCACTTGACGATATTCCCGTGTGTCCTCGACGATATTTGGTCATCTTAAGTAATACAACCGGCTTGTCCTTTGCTAAAGAAAGGATTGGGCCACTTGCTGCATCTATTATTATTGTCTTTTATTTACTCGTACTTTATTTACCTTCATTATCAAAAAACCCTAAAAATCCGTTTGCTAAGTATTTACAGAGAATTCCTGCTCCAAGCCACTCGTCAACACCTTCTGCTCCTCGTTGGGTTCGGCACTCTTACTTATCGAAAATACTGCGATACACCCCCTATACTTGTGGGTCATCAAGCAGCCACCTCCGCCACACGACTAGGGGCGCCGCCCTAGCCGCCGTGTGCAGCCGAAGCACCAGTGCCTACCCTAGCCGCCACCAGCGAACTGCCGTCGAGATCTTCTCTCCCCGACTCTTTGGTGTCAGGCCCACCACCACCGCGGCTGGCGCCGGTGCAGCGGCAGAGGGGTGGTAGATCAGGGAGGGGGGTGGTTGGCGACGGGAGTTGGTATAACGCCATAGAAGCAAGGTACGGATGGAAACCCTCGGTTGATCATCTTCGCACTTTTGGTTGCATAGCGCATATGAAGACAGAGTCCAACCATAAGAGTAAATTGGCGGATCAGAGGACTCCAATGATCATGACGGACTATGAAGGATCAAAGACATACCGTCTGTGCAATCCTTATACCAATAAGGTGGTTGTCAGGGGCGACACAATCTTTGAGGAAGGCGAGTCATGGAATTGGGGATCCAACGAACCGGGATATCCAACTTTTCACGTCACGTGGGATCTTGAGTATGAAGATAATATGGATCAACCAAGCTTATCCTTGTCAGCAAGTTTGGGCCCAGAAGAAGTTGAAGGCCTAGGGGGGGTCCAGGTGTGGACACCAGGCCAGAAGCACTAGGGATTCTCCCAGAAGACAAACAGTTTGAAGAAAAGGCTAGTCCGTGGCAGAAGATACGGAACTGGAAGGGTGCATAGATGCATGAGCGATACCTGCACTTGTTTGCCCAACAATTATAAGAGGAGGGCAAGTTGAAGCGAGCCAGAATACTGGCCAGCAAGGAAAGGCGACAGTCCAAGAGTGTGGACTGGTGGCCGCAGATGGAGGAGACCCAACAATAGGGGGTGCAAATCCATCAAGAGGCTTTTCGGTTGGATGTTGAAGGACACGTCGTGCTTAGGGGGTGATTGCTAGGAATAACCACGACACGACTCCGGCATGACGGCGTATGCGTATTGTGTGTATGTATACAAACAGGTTTAGAGTTTCCAACTAGTACACATTGGGTGTCTGATGGCACACGATCATGTGTTGTCCATGTAGTACCGTGTTTGAGTCCGAGTAGGATAGGAGGTCGACTGTACTCTAGCTGAGCATGTATATATACATGTAACCTGTCCTGTAAGCGGCACCACCGTGAGTTCAAAGCAATAAAAAGGCGACACGCGCGTGTGGCAATCCTATTTGTGTCTTGCGTGCATTGCTACTAGATTTGATCTGGTCGATCAAGCTAGCTTGGCCAGCTTGGTACTTGAGAGTTCCGCTCGGTTAAAAGGATCAACTAGCGGTGGATCAGTCAGGATAGCTAGCTTCGCAAGCGGGTCACGTCGGAAAGCACTCGACGGGGCTACAGGGTTGTCGCAGGTCGTCTCATCGCAACGTCCCGGCGAAAGTACTGTCGGGTCTGGGCCAACTATGATGTGATTCTTTTTATCCTTCATTTGGTACTGAATAATTAAGGTAGTAGTTAAGATTTGAGATGTGTTGATAAAGTGACTTGTTCTTGGTTTTTATAAAGTATAAAAATTGATCTAGACCAAGGATAGTTTATTTGTTTTATATGCGTCCGGGTACACATACAAGACATATAATCAATGTGAACATGTCCTAGAACCCATGATTGTTTCGTGCGATCAAGATCTTAATATTTTTATTCTCAAGTTTGCATGTATCACCTCTCACAGATTATTTTCTCCACGTTATCTTTTATTGGATGTATTTATCTTGGCTTTGCAGATCTAATGGTAATCTTGTTTGTGAGTTGTACAACATTAATGTGACAGAGATAAAAATAAGAAGATCCATTACTAGGAAAACAAGACCATGGATGAGAGGTCACGTGCAGATTGAATTAAAAATGGAATACATCTGATGGTACAAACCCACAAAAGCATGAAAATTAACTAGAAATATTTTATCCCGGAAACATGAGGTGAGAAAATGGGTGAAATAAATTAAGACGACATTATTCTGGTGAACCAACACACCTAGGTGCGGAGGCAATCCCCGGGAAATACAACACATATAGCTTTAATCTTAGCCAAGGGACGTATAGCCGGTGTTGCAACATGGCCCTGGCTCCGCCGATGAGAACACTGGTGTGTATACTTCGACCGTAAGGTGCTCAGTATTCCGAAGAAAATCGACCTTGATGGTACCAGTTGCAAAACAAACTCACAAGTCCCACCGGTAACAGCCAACTGACCATTTAGCCCCAAGGCGTTTCCCATCACTTCAAGGGTGGATCCTTTGAAACTACAAGGATAATAAAATGCGAGATGTAGTAAAATATAAATCCGGGAGATGAGTTTATATTCGGACAAGAATTACAGTTTGCCATCTGTTTGAAAATAAAAGAGCTTCTAATGAAGTCCTAATTTACACCATTTTCATAGTTTGACGGTATATTTATAGAGGAGAATACCTGCATCTATTTTTATGGGTAGATAGAAAATTAGTGTCATTCCATTTATCATGAAGGCTATTTTTACAGTTGTGCTTATGAAGCTTATTAAAGTTTAACACATGAAATCTCTTAAATGCTCGGGTAATTGGAAACTGAGGAAATAAACATTACATAAACAAACAAAAAACGACTGCGTACCTGCCATCCACGAACACTATGACGAAACTAGGTATCCATGCACCAACAAATATGGTGCTTCCTTGTCCACGTGACCAGCTTAGCCCCCCACGCCCTCTCCTTCAAATATCCTCCAGTTGGCCGCAACAGTATGCCCAAGTACGCCTACAAGGGTATCCTGCAGGGTTTTTTGGGTGTCTTGCGCGCGATCCATGACTAGGTTGCGGAGGATAGTTTTCTTGTACTGAGTGGGTGGAGGGACAATGGAGACCTCGACATTAGGAGGAATAGCAGCCATGATCGAGTTTTGAGGATATGCAAGAACTAAGGTTCCGTTGGATATACTCAAGTTGCCCTACTTAACCATGATCGAGATGTATTTATAGACAAGGGGACGCCTCAACTAGTGGCGGCCTGCTACAGAGTGCATACACTGAAGCACCGCCTAGCACACATGCACCGAGTGCAGCATGCATGTGTAGCCGAGATTCCCGAACACTAGGACAGAACATTTGTATCGTGCCCTAGTGACCTACACATCAATCGAGACTCAAGAATTAAATTAAACACCGGCCAATAGAATGACCAAGTAAAGACAAGTTGCTTCTCAGCCTTGTCCTGCTACTCTAATTAAACCAAAGAGAGAGTACACTTTGCAACGATTCAATAATAATTCTATCTGTAATTACTCGTTTGCATCTGCCAACTTGTTCATGGATCGAAACAAAATAAGCTGAATTCTTTTTCTCATTTCTGCAAGATGCTTTGGTTAGAGATTCCTTTATGCATGTGCTCGGCTTGTCCGTGTGCTCTCCGTAGCCGATCTAGCAGCTGCGGCCATGTGCCATCGTGGCTGTTCGGATACCATGGCCGTCCAGATGCCAAGCCATAACGGTGCGCAAGTTGAGATGCCAAGGCATAGCGGTGCCCAAATTGCATGTAATCGGATCGTGTTACCTATATTTGGCGTACAAAATGCATGCTCAAAGGGACTTTTTGCATGAATTTAACATAACGTTTGAATCCAAATTTAGAAAAACGACGGATCGGCGGTACCCTCCTCCTTTTTGAAATAGATGTCGTAAACTTTCAAAATTTGGATATATCTATACTATTTAATATCTAGATTCATCCAAAGAAAAACTTTCATCATATATTTTGAGACGGGAGAGTATAAGAAATAACCAAGGCGGCTGAATCGACGAGCATCAAAGTTTTAGTCACATTTTGTCAATGATGACTATGCTATACATGGTTTTGTAGCTTATGCTGAAGAATAACATGGTACATTTATGCATGTTTGGGGAGGTCTAAAATTAACACACTACAATAGAACACGCCGCCTTGCCGGTTAATGTCGAGGCACACGGCTATGGACGGAATCAGAGTGGTCGCCGCCAACCATCAAGCTATTTTTGCTTTCATCTTTTCATCGACGTCTAAGTTTATTCGCCGCATGTTTTCTCTCCTATTGTGCTTTTATGCTCTGCTCCGGCAGGCGGCAACGACACACGGGATCGTGTGCTAGCGCTGCAAAGAAACTAAAAAATTGATGCCATATGGCGATAACGGTCATAAAAGATCCAGCACAAGGAGTTCCCCTATTCTTTTTGTGTCTGAGAAAAAGCTGCATTCATTCAATCAACCTCTGAAAGCATCCGAGGTCAGCAAGTTCACAATACACATAGGGGTACACATATTACACAATTTAGAAAAGCAGCCTTCTGAAGCTAAAGAATGAGCAACGCCATTAGCCGTACGTCGCACCCACTTGACCCGATGGTCATCAAAGGATCGGAGATCGCCCTTAATATCCTCAACCAGCTTCCCATGAAGAGATCTATCGACATCCACACTCTGCAGTTTGCTAGCCACATTCAAGTCGTCGGTCTCCAGAACAACCTGCCCCAAATTCAGTTCCTTTGCCAGGGACACAACGCGCTTACACACACGTAATTTGACTTCCTCAGGGTCAACAATGCAAGGAAAAAATGGCAAGCCCCAGCAACGAAACCTCCATGTTCTTCGCGAGAGACCACTCCTCCACCGCCAAACTCTGCCTCCTTCATGAACGCCCCATCAGCATTAACCTTCGACCATCCCGCATGAGCAGCCGACCTCCACGATCAGATCTCACGCCCAGGGAGCAGTGATACATCTATTTTGTATCACTATTCTATATCATAATTTACTGTTATTCATTGATATATTTCATATAAGAGATCATACATATGTGATTTCATCTGTTTTTGTATGGTTGATGACTTTTGGAGCATGGACCGCTGCAGTCAGGATTCTGATGGAAAATGTGTTGTTCGGAGGTGAAATTCGCGAAGATCAGAAAATCCGTGAAAATGCATGGAAAATTCTATTTTCGAGAAGGCGAAGATTGCCATAAGGGGGAGTGGAGATGGGCCACAGGGGTCCCACACCACCCCCTGGCGCGGGCAGCCCTAGGCCGCGCCAGTAGGTGGTGTGGCCACCCTGGCCCACTCCAGGCTCTCCCCTTTGGTGTATATTATTCCCACGGAAACCTAATACCTGGGGAGCCACCATAGAAAGATTCCGCCCTCGAGGTGAAAACACCGAGAGAAAGATCTCTCGGGACAGAATTCTGCGGTGGAATTCCTTCGGAGAGGGAGATCGTGCCATCAACACCACCATCAAGCTGGACTTCATCGGGATCATCATCATCATCATTATCACCACCATCATCTCCACCAGCACCATCATCACCAATTCATACGCTGTAACAATTGGGTTGAATCTTGCATAGTTCTTAGGGAAACTTTCCGGTGTTGATTACTCCTCAGTTGATGCTATTGGTGAATCATTGAATTATATTTGGCGTACAAAATGCATGCTCAAAGGGACTTTTTGCATGAATTTAACATAACGTTTGAATCCAAATTTAGAAAAACGACGGATCGGCGGTACCCTCCTCCTTTTTGAAATAGATGTAAACTTTCAAAATTTGGATATATCTATACTATTTAATATCTAGATTCATCCAAAGAAAAACTTTCATCATATATTTTGAGACGGGAGAGTACAAGAAATAACCAAGGCGGCTGAATCGACGAGCATCAAAGTTTTAGGCACATTTTGTCAATGATGACTATGTTATACATGGTTTTGTAGCTTATGCTGAAGAATAACATGGTACATTTATGCATGTTTGGGGAGGTCTAAAATTAACACACTACAATAGAACACGCCTTGCGGTTAATGTCGAGGCACACGGCTATGGGCGGAATCAGACTAGTCGCCGCCAACCATCAAGCTATTTTGCTTTCATCTTTTCATCGGCGTCTAAGTTTATTAGCATGTTTTCTCTCCTATTGTGCTTTTATGCTCTGCTCCGCAGCGAGCGACAACGACACACGGGATCGTGTGCTAAGCGCAAAAAACTAAAAAATTGATGCCATATGGCGATAACGGTCATAAAAGATCCAGCACAAGGAGTTCCCCTATTCTTTTTGTGTCTGAGAAAAAGCTGCATTCATTCAATCAACCTCTGAAAGCATCCGAGGTCAGCAAGTTCACAATACACATAGGGTACACATATTACACAATTTAGAAAAGCAGCCTTCAAGCTAAAAGAATGAACAGCATAAATTAGCCGTCGTCGCACCCACTTGACCCGATGGTCATCAAAGGATCGGAGATCGCCTTAATATCCTCAACCAGCTTCCATGAAGAGATCTATCGACATCCACACTCTGCAGTTTGCTAGCCACATTCAAGTCGTGGGTCTCGAACAACCTGCCCCAAATTCAGTTCCTTTGCCAGGGACACAACGCGCTTACACACACGTAATTTGACTTCCTCAGGGTCAACAATGCAAGGAAAAAATGGCAAGCCCCAGCAACGAAACCTCCATGTTCTTCGCGAGAGACCACTCCTCCACCGCCAAACTCTGCCTCCTTCATGAACGCCCCATCAGCATTAACCTTCGACCATCCCGCATGAGCAGCCGACCTCCACGATCAGATCTCACGCCCAGGGAGCAGTGATACATCTATTTTGTATCACTATTCTATATCATAATTTACTGTTATTCATTGATATATTTCATATAAGAGATCATACATATGTGATTTCATCTGTTTTTGTATGGTTGATGACTTTTGGAGCATGGACCGCTGCAGTCAGGATTCTGATGGAAAATGTGTTGTTCGGAGGTGAAATTCGCGAAGATCAGAAAATCCGTGAAAATGCATGGAAAATTCTATTTTTCCAGAAGACGAAGATTGCCATAAGGGGGAGTGGAGATGGGCCACAGGGGTCCCACACCACCCCCTGGCGCGGGCAGCCCTAGGCCGCGCCAGTAGGTGGTGTGGCCACCCTGGCCCACTCCAGGCTCTCCCCTTTGGTGTATATTATTCCCACGGAAACCTAATACCTGGGGAGCCACCATAGAAAGATTCCGCCGCCTCTGCGGGGCGAAAAACACCGAGAGAGAAAGATCTCTCCGGCAGACAGAATTCTGCCGGTGGAATTCCTTCCCGGAGAGGGGAGATCATCGCCATCAACACCACCATCAAGATGGACTTCATCGGGATCATCATCATCACCATTATCACCACCATCATCTCCACCAGCACCATCATCACCAATTCATACCGCTGTAACAATTGGGTTGAATCTTGCATAGTTCTTAGGGGAAACTTTCCCGGTGTTGATTACTCCTTACAGTTGATGCTATTGAGTGAATCATTGAATTATATTTGGCGTACAAAATGCATGCTCAAAGGGACTTTTTGCATGAATTTAACATAACGTTTGAATCCAAATTTAGAAAAACGACGGATCGGCGGTACCCTCCTCCTTTTTGAAATAGATGTCGTAAACTTTCAAAATTTGGATATATCTATACTATTTAATATCTAGATTCATCCAAAGAAAAACTTTCATCATATATTTTGAGACGGGAGAGTATAAGAAATAACCAAGGCGGCTGAATCGACGAGCATCAAAGTTTTAGTCACATTTTGTCAATGATGACTATGCTATACATGGTTTTGTAGCTTATGCTGAAGAATAACATGGTACATTTATGCATGTTTGGGGAGGTCTAAAATTAACACACTACAATAGAACACGCCGCCTTGCCGGTTAATGTCAAGGCACATGGCTATGGACGGAATCAGACTGGTCGCCGCCAACCATCAAGCTATTTTTGCTTTCATCTTTTCATCGACGTCTAAGTTTATTCGCCGCATGTTTTCTCTCCTATTGTGCTTTTATGCTCTGCTCCGGCAACGAGACGACAACGACACACGGGATCGTGTGCTAGCGCTGCAAAAAAACTAAAAAATTGATGCCATATGGCGATAACGGTCATAAAAGATCCAGCACAAGGAGTTCCCCTATTCTTTTTGTGTCTGAGAAAAAGCTGCATTCATTCAATCAACCTCTGAAAGCATCCGAGGTCAGCAAGTTCACAATACACATAGGGGTACACATATTACACAATTTAGAAAAGCAGCCTTCTGAAGCTAAAGAATGAGCAACGCCATTAGCCGTACGTCGCACCCACTTGACCCGATGGTCATCAAAGGATCGGAGATCGCCCTTAATATCCTCAACCAGCTTCCCATGAAGAGATCTATCGACATCCACACTCTGCAGTTTGCTAGCCACATTCAAGTCGTCGGTCTCCAGAACAACCTGCCCCAAATTCAGTTCCTTTGCCAGGGACACAACGCGCTTACACACACGTAATTTGACTTCCTCAGGGTCAACAATGCAAGGAAAAAATGGCAAGCCCCAGCAACGAAACCTCCATGTTCTTCGCGAGAGACCACTCCTCCACCGCCAAACTCTGCCTCCTTCATGAACGCCCCATCAGCATTAACCTTCGACCATCCCGCGTGAGCAGCCGACCTCCACGATCAGATCTCACGCCCAGGGAGCAGTGATACATCTATTTTGTATCACTATTCTATATCATAATTTACTGTTATTCATTGATATATTTCATAGAAGAGATCATACATATGTGATTTCATCTGTTTTTGTATGGTTGATGACTTTTAGAGCATGGACCGCTGCAGTCAGGATTCTGATGGAAAATGTGTTGTTCGGAGGTGAAATTCGTGAAGATCAGAAAATCCGTGAAAATGCATGGAAAATTCTATTTTTCCAGAAGACGAAGATTGCCACAAGGGGGAGTGGAGATGGGCCACAGGGGTCCCACACCACCCCCTGGCGCGGGCAGCCCTAGGCCGCGCCAGTAGGTGGTGTGGCCACCCTGGCCCACTCCAGGCTCTCCCCTTTGGTGTATATTATTCCCACGGAAACCTAATACCTGGGGAGCCACCATAGAAAGATTCCGCCGCCTCTGCGGGGCGAAAAACAACGAGAGAGAAAGATCTCTCGGCGCAGAATTCTGCCGGTGGAATTCCTTCCGGAGAGGAGATAAGCCATCAACACCACCATCAAGCTGGACTTCATCGAGATCATCATCATCATCATTATCACCACCATCATCTCCACCAGCACCATCATCACCAATTCATACCGCTGTAACAATTAGGTTGAATCTTGCATAGTTCTTAGGGGAAACTTTCCCGGTGTTGATTACTCCTTACAGTTGATGCTATTGAGTGAATCATTGAATTATATTTGGCGTACAAAATGCATGCTCAAAGGGACTTTTTTGGCATGAATTTAACATAACGTTTGAATCCAAATTTAGAAAAACGACGGATCGGCGGTACCCTCCTCCTTTTTAAAATAGATGTCGTAAACTTTCAAAATTTGGATATATCTATACTATTTAATATTTAGATTCATCCAAAGAAAAACTTTCATCATATATTTTGAGATGGGAGAGTATAAGAAATAACCAAGGCGGCCGAATCGACGAGCATCAAAGTTTTAGTCACATTTTGTCAATGATGACTATGCTATACATGGTTTTGTAGCTTATGCTGAAGAATAACATGGTACATTTATGCATGTTTGGGGAGGTCTAAAATTAACACACTACAATAGAACACGTCGCCTTGCCGGTTAATGTCGAGGCACACGGCTATGGACGGAATCAGACTGGTCGCCGCCAACCATCAAGCTATTTTTGCTTTCATCTTTTCATCGACGTCTAAGTTTATTCGCCGCATGTTTTCTCTCCTATTGTGCTTTTATGCTCTGCTCCGGCAACGAGATTACAACGACACACGGGATCGTGTGCTAGCGCTGCAAAAAAACTAAAAAATTGATGCCATATGGCGATAACGGTCATAAAAGATCCAGCACAAGGAGTTCCCCTATTCTTTTTGTGTCTGAGAAAAAGCTGCATTCATTCAATCAACCTCTGAAAGCATCCGAGGTCAGCAAGTTCACAATACACATAGGGGTACACATATTACACAATTTAGAAAAGCAGCCTTCCGAAGCTAAAGAATGAGCAACGCCATTAGCCGTACGTCGCACCCACTTGACCCGATGGTCATCAAAGGATCGGAGATTGCCCTTAATATCCTCAACCAGCTTCCCATGAAGAGATCTATCGACTTCCACACTCTGCAGTTTGCTAGCCATATTCAAGTCGTCGGTCTCCAGAACAACCTGCCCCAAATTCAGTTCCTTTGCCACGGACACAGCACGCTTACACACACGTAATTTGACTTCCTCAGGGTCAACAATGCAAGGAAAAAATGGCAAGCCCCAGCAACGAAACCTCCATGTTCTTCGCGAGAGACCAGTCCTTACAGGTGATGCTATTGAGTGAATCATTGAATTATCGTTCATGTTCAGATTGTTGCACATTATTATATCATCTCTGATCTTGATCCATATGATGTCTTGTGAGTAGTTCGTTTAGTCCTTGAGGACATGGGAGAAGTCATGTTGTTAGTAGTGAAATTGTGTTGAGAAATATTCAATGGTTTGATATTTAAGTTGTGGTGTATTTCTTCTAGTGGTGTCATGTGAACGTCGACTACATGGTACTTCACCTATATGGGCCTAGGGGTATGCATTGTGTATTTGGTTAATAATCGTAGGGGTTGCCATAGTGACAGAAACCTGAACCCCCGTTAGGAAACCTTTGCACAAGGGATTTCAGGGTCTTAGAGGGTAAAGTTGTGGTTAGGTTTCTATCTTAATTACTTTCGTGTACTTGCGGATGCTTGCAAGGGTTATAATCACAAGTAAGTATTAGTCCTAGGAAGGTCGGTACATTAGCACAGGTTCACCCACACAACACTTGACAAACTAAAGAAGATTAATCAACTATATGAAGTGAAAGCACTTGACGATATTCCCGTGTGTCCTCGACGACGTTTGGTCATGTTAAGTAATACAACCGGCTTGTCCTTTGCTAAAGAAAGGATTGGGCCACTTGCTCCATCAATTATTATTGTCTTTTATTTACTCATACTTTGTTTACCTGCATTATCAAAAAACCCTAAAAATCCGTTTGCCAAGTATTTACAGAGAATTCCTGCTCCAAGCCACTCGTCAACACCTTCTGCTCCTCGTTGGGTTCGGCACTCTTACTTATCGAAAAGACTGCGATACACCCCATATACTTGTGGGTCATCAAGCAGCCACCTCCGCCACACGACCAGGGGCACCGCCCTAGCCGCCGTGTCTAGCCGAAGCACCAGTGCCCACCCCAGCCGCCACCAGCGAACTACCGCCGAGATCTTCTCTCCCCGACCCTTTGGTGTCGGGCCCACCGCCACCGCGGCCGGCGCCGGTGCAGCGGCGGAGGGGTGGTAGATCAGGGAGGGGGTGGTTGGCGACGGGAGTTGGCATAACGCCATACGAAGCATGGTACGGATGGAAACCCTCGGTTGATCATCTTCGCACTTTTGGTTGCGTGGCGCATATGAAGACAGAGTCCGACCATAAGAGTAAATTGGCGGATCAGAGGACTCCAATGATCATGACGGACCATGAAGGATCAAAGACATACCGTCTGTGAAATCCTTATACCAATAAGGTGGTTGTCAGGGGCGACGCAATCTTTGAGGAAGGCGAGTCATGAAATTGGGGATCCAACTAACCGGGATATCCAACTTTTCACGTCACGTGGGATCTTGAGTATGAAGACAATATGGATCAACCAAGCTTATCCTTGTAAGCAAGTTTGGGCCCAGAAGAAGTTGAAGGCCTAGGGGGGGTCCAGGTGTGGACACCAGGCCAGAAGCACTAGGGATTCTCCCAGAAGACAAACAGTTTGAAGAAAAGGCTAGTCCGTGGCCAGAAGATACGGAACTGGAAGGGTGCATAGATGCATGCGCGATACACTTGTTTGCCCAACAATTATAAGAGGAGGCAAGTTGAACGAGCCAGAATACTGGCCAGCAAGGCGGCGACAGTCCAAGAGTGTGGACTGGTGGCCAGACAGATGGAGGAGACCCAACAATAGGGGGTGCAAATCCATCAAGAGGCTTTTCAGTTGGATGTTGAAGGACACGTCGTGCTTAGGGGGTGATTGCTAGGAATAACCACGACACGACTCCGGCATGACGGCGTATGCGTATTGTGTGTATGTATACAAACAGGTTTAGAGTTTCCAACTAGTACACATTGGAGTGTCTGATGGCACACGATCATGTGTTGTCCATGTAGTACACGTGTTTGAGTCCGAGTAGGATAGGAGGTCGACTCGTACTCTAGCTGAGCATGTATATATACATGTAACCTGTCCCTATGTGGCACCACCGTGAGTTCAAAGCAATAAAAAAGACGACCGTGTGGCAATCCTATTTGTGTCTTGCGTGCATTGCTACTAGATTTGATCTGGTCGATCAAGCTAGCTTGGCCAGCTTGGTACTTGAGAGTTCCGCTCGGTTAAAAGGATCAACTAGCGGTGGATCAGTCAGGATAGCTAGCTTCGCAAGCGGGTCACGTCGGAAAGCACTTTCGGCGGGCTACAGGGTTGTCGAGGTCGTCTCATCATAGCGTCGGCGAAAGTACTGTCGGTCTGGGCCAACTGTGATGTGATTCTTTTTATCCTTCATTTGGTACTGAATAATTAAGGTAGTAGTTAAGATTTGAGATGTGTTGATAAAGTGACTTGTTCTTGGTTTTTATAAAGTATAAAGATTGATCTAGACCAAGGATAGTTTATTTGTTTTATATGCGTCCGGGTACACATACAAGACATATAATCAATGTGAACATGTCCTAGCACCCATGATTGTTTGGTGCGATCAAGATCTTAATATTTTTATTCTCAAGTTTGCATGTATCACCTCTCACAGATTATTTTCTCCGTGTTATCTTTTATTGGATGTATTTATCTTGGCTTTGCAGATCTAATGGTAATCTTGTTTGTGAGTTGTACAACATTAATGTGACAGAGATAAAAATAAGAAGATCCATTACTAGGAAAACAAGACCATGGATGAGAGGTCACGTGCAGATTGAATTAAAAATGGAATACATCTGATGGTACAAACCCACAAAAGCATGAAAATTAACTAGAAATATTTTATCCCGGAAACATGAGTTGAGAAAATGGGTGAAATAAATTAAGACGACATTATTCTGGTGAACCAACACACCTAGGTGCGGAGGAAATCCCCGGGAAATACAACACATATAGCTTTAATCTTAGCCAAGGGACGTATAGCCGGTGTTGCAACATGGCCCTGGCTCCGCCGATGAGAACACTGGTGTGTATACTTCGACGTAAGGTGCTCAGTATTCTGAAGAAAATCGACCTTGATGGTACCAGTTGCAAGAGCAAACTCCCCAGTCCCACCGGTAACAGCCAACTGACCATTTAGCCCCAAGGCATTTCCCATCACTTCAAGGGTGGATTCTTTGAAACTACAAGGATAATAAAATGCGAGATGTAGTAAAATATAAATCAGGGAGATGAGTTTATATTCGGACAAGAATTACAGTTTGCCATCTGTTTGAAAATAAAAGAGCTTCTAATGAAGTCCTAATTTACACCATTTTCATAGTTTGACGGTATATTTATAGAGGAGAATACCTGCATCTATTTTTATGGGTAGATAGAAAATTAGTGTCATTCCATTTATCATGAAGGCTATTTTTATAGTTGTGCTTATGAAGCTTATTAAAGTTTAACACATGACATCTCTTAAATGCTCGGGTAATTGGAAATTGAGGAAATAAACATTACATAAAAAAAAAACGACTGCGTAGCTGCCATCCACGAACACTATGACGAAACTAGGTATCCATGCACCAGCAAATATGGTGCTTCCTTGTCCACGCTGCGACCAAGCTTGGCCCCCACTCCCTCTCCTTCAAATATCCTCCAGTTGGCCACAACAGTATGCCCAAGTACGCCTACAAGGGTATTTTGGGTGTCTTGCGCGCGATCCATGACTAGGTTGCGGAGAATAGTTTTCTTGTACTGAGTGGGTGGAGGGACAATGGAGACCTCGACATTAGGAGGAATAGCAGCCATGATCGAGTTTTGAGGATATGCAAGAACTAAGGTTCCGTTGGATATACTCAAGCTGCCCTATAACCATGATCGAGATGTATTTATAGACAAGGGACGCCTCAACTAGTGGCGGCCTGCTACAAATACATACACTGAAGCACCGCCTAGCACACATGGCACCGAGTGCAGCATGCAGGTGTATCCGAGATTCCCGAACACTAGGACAAAACATTTGTATCGTGCCCTAGTGACCTACACATCAATCGAGACTCAAGAATTAAATTAAACACCGGCCAATAGAATGACCAAGTAAAGACAAGTTGCTTCTCAGCCTTGTCCTGCTACTCTAATTAAACCAAAGATAGAGTACACTTTGCAACGATTCAATAATAATTCTATCTGTAATTACTCGTTTGCATCTGCCAACTTGTTCATGGATCGAAACAAAATAAGCTGAATTCTTTTTCTCATTTCAGCAAGATGCTTTGGTTAGAGATTCCTTGATGCATGTGCTCGGATTGTCCGTGTGCTCCCCGTAGCCGATCTAGCAGCTGCGGCCATATGCCATCGTGGCTGTTCAGATACCATGGCCGTTCAGATGTCAAGCCATAACGGTGCGCAAGTTGAGATGCCGAGGCATAGCGGTGCCCAAATTGCTTGTAATCGGATCGTGTTACCATTATTTGGCCTACAAAATGAATGCTCAGAGGGACTTTTTTGGCATGAATTTAACATAACGTTTGAATCCAAATTTAGAAAAACGACGGATCGGTGGTACCCTCCTCCTTTTTAAAATAGATGTCGTAAACTTTCAAAATTTGGATATATCTAGATACTATTTAATATCTAGATTCATCCAAAGAAAAACTTTCATCATATATTTTGAGACGGGAGAGTATAAGACATAACCAAGGCGGCTGAATCGACGAGCATCAAAGTTTTAGTCACATTTTGTCAATGATGACTATGCTATACATGGTTTTGTTGCTTATGCTGAAGAATAACATGGTACATTTATGCATGTTTGGGGAGGTATAAAATTAACACACTACAATAGAACACGCGGCCTTGCCGGTTAATGTCGGCCTTTACGGTTATGGAGGAATCAGACTGGTTGCCGCCAACCATTTAGCTATTTTTGCGTTCATCTTTTCATCGACGTCTAAGTTTATTCGCCGCATGTTTTCTCTCCTATTGTGCTTTTACGCTCTGCTCCGGCAACGAGACGACAACAACACACGGGATCGCCTGCTAGCGCTGCAAAAAAAAAAATTGATGCCATATGGCGATAACGGTCATAAAAGATCCAGCACAAGGAGTTCCCCTATTCTTTCTGTGTCTGAGAAAAAACTGCATTCATTCATTCAACCTCCGAAAGCATCCGAGGTCAGCAAGTTCACAATACACATATTACACAATTTAGAAAAGCAGCCTTCTGAAGCTAAAGAATGAAACAGCGCCATTAGCCGTACGTCGCACCCACTTGACCCGATGGTCATCAAAGGATCGGAGATCGCCCTTAATCTCCTCCACCAGCTTCCCATGAAGAGATCTATCGACATCCACACTCTGCAGTTTGCTAGCCACATTCAAGTCGTCGGTCTCCAGAACAACCTGCCCAAATTCAGTTCCTTTGCCAGGGACACAGCGCTTACAGCAGCGTATTCAACTTCCTCAGGGTCCACGATGCAAGGGAAAAAATGGCAACCCCAGCAACGAAACCTACATGTTCTTCATGAGAGACCACTCCTCCACCGCCAAACCCTGCCTCCTTCATGAACGCCCCATCAGCATTAACCTTCGACCATCCCGCATGAGGCTTCGTCCATCGCTCAACCAGCTTAAATTGAGCAGGAGCCTGTCGGAGCCTTCCGGAACACCTCTCTAGGTCAGATCAACGAGCAAACAACAAGCCCCAGCAGAAACCTCCATGTTCTTCGCGAGACCACTCCTCCACCGCCAAACCCTGCCTCCTTCATGAACGCTCCATTAGCATTAACCTTCGACCATCCCGCATGAGGCTTCGTCCATCGCTCAACCAGCTTAAACTGAGCAGGAGCCTGTTGGAGCCTTCCGGAATCCGCCTCTCTAGGCCAGATCAATGTGAGCAAACAACAAGCAGATCTTTGTCTTCGCGCTAAAGGAACCCTAGGACCCTATGTCATTATTGGACGGAACAACTGGCTCCGACACCGCCAACCGCCGCCCGCCCCCTCCAGCGGAAGAGGAGACAAGCATGTAATAACCATGCGCTCCCGCCGGTCCATCGGCCCGAGCAAGAAACATCGTGCCGCCTCCCCATGCACATTCAGGCAACCAAAAGGTTGTGCCGATGGCGGATCTAGGCGGAAGCCTAGACCTATGACCACATCCGCCACACATTGCGCTGATACCCGATGGGTAAGCCGCAGCATAACCGCAGGCAGCCCGGCCGCGCGCCCAATGACCGACCTCCACGATCGGATCTCACGCCGAGCAGTGATTCGTCCATTTTGCATCACTATTCTATATCATAATTTACTGTTATTCATTGATATATTTCATATTAAGAGATGATACTTATGTGATTTCATCTATTTTTGCATGGTTGATGACTTTTGAAGCATGGACCGCTGCAGTCAGGATTTTGATGGAAAAGGTGTTGTTTGGAGGCGAAATTCGCGAAGATCAGAATATCCATGAAAATACATGGAAAATTCTATTTTTCCAGAAGATGAAGATTGCCATAAGGGGGAGTGGAGATGGGCCACAGGTGGCCCACACCACCAGCAGCAGCCCTAGGCCACGCCAGCAGGTGGTGTGGCCGCCCTGGCCCACTCCAGGCTCTCCCCTTTGGCGTATATTATCCCCACCAAACCCTAATACCTGAGGAGTGACCACAGAAAGATTACGCCGCCTCTACGGGGCGGAAAACACCGAGAGAGAAAGATCTCTCTGGTAGACAGAATTCTGCCGGGGGAATTCCTTCCCAGAGAGGGGAGATCGTCGCCATCAACACGACCATCAAGCTGGACTTCATCGGGATCATCATAATCATCACCACCACTATCATCTCCACCAGCACCATCATCACCACTTCATAACGCTGTACAATTGGGTTGAATCTTGCATAGTTCTTAGGGAAAACTTTCCCGGTGTTGATTTCTCCTTGTACTTGATGCTATTGAGTGAACCATTGAATTATTGTTTATGTTCAGATTGTTACACATCATTATATCATCTCTGATCTTGATCCATATGATGTCTTGTGAGTAGTTTGTTTAGTTCTTGCAGACATGGGAGAAGTCATGTTGTTAGTAGTGGAATTGTGTTGAGAAACATTCAATGGTTTGATATTTAAGTTGTCTTCTAGTGGTGCCATGTGAACGTCGACTACATGATACTTCACCTATATGGGCCTAGGGGAATGCATCGTGTATTTGGCTACTAATCGTAGGGGTTGCCAGAGTGACAGAAACCTGAACCCCCGTTAGGAAACCTTTGCACAAGGGATGTCAGGGTCTTAGAGTTTAAAGTTGTGGTTACGTTTCTATCTTAATTACTTTCTTGTACTTGCAGATGCTTGCAAGGAGTATAATCACAAGTATGTATTAGTCCTAGGAAGGTCGGTACATTAGCACAGGTTCACCCACACAACACTTGTCAAACACTTGACAATATTCCCATGTGTCCTCGAGAACGTTTGGTCATCTAAGTAATACAACCGGCTTGTCCTTTGCTAAAAGGATTGGTCCACTTGCTGCATCTATTATTATTGTCTTTTATTTACTCATACTTTATTTACGTGCATTGTCAAAAAACCCTAAAAATCCGTTTGGTAAGTATTTACAGAGAATTCCTGCTCCAAGCCACTTGTCAACACCTTCTGCACCTCGTTGGGTTCGACACTCTTACTTATCGAAAATACTGCGATACACCCCCTATACTTGTGGGTCATCAAGACTATTTTAGCACCGTTGCCAGGGAGTGAAGCGCTATTGGAGAGTGGAACTGGTAAAGGAAACATCTAATGTGAGTATTGTTTACTTCGGTTAGTTGCTTTATTTTCAATATGGATAATTCGCTGAGTTTCTTATTTAATAATGCTACTACCACTTCTAAGGTAGTAGATGAACCACCACCTGCTGAGAATGATACCTCTAAAATACCTACAAGAATTATTGATCGTGTTATGGATAACTACTATTTTGGGGATGGAACTGTCCATCCCGGTGATCATTTTCTCTTTATACACGAATTATGCGGGTTGTTCAAGTGTGCAGGTATTACAAAAGATCAAGTCAAGAAGAATTTATTCTCATTATCACTAAAAAGAAGAGCCGAGGAATGGTATAAGCTGCTGAAAAATGGTCAAGCTCTTGAATGGGAGGAAGTAGTACCTCTCTTTTATTCTAAATTTTATCCTCCTAGCGAAATTCATAAACACCGGAATCAAATAGGAGAGAGTACAGCTCAAGCTTGGGGGATATTGAAGTTACTAATGCCCAAATGTCCTATTCATGAGCTCCCTCACAATATTATTATCAATAACTTTTATGCAAGGCTTTCTCTTCATGATAAGGATTTATTGGATGCTTCTTGTGCTGGATCATTTACATGCATGGAAGAAGAAGCTAAATGGGATCTTCTAGACCGTATTCAAGACAATGCTGAAGCATGGGAGAATGACAAAGGAAGGAAGTCAGGTATAAATTATGATTATGAATGCATTGAATCTTTTATGGGAACTGATGACTTTAATAATATTAGTAATGCTTATGGACTTGATTCTCGAGTTATTGGAAATTTTTTTAAGGCTTTTTCCTCTTATATTGAAATTCTGAAAAAGGAATGGAACAAGTATCATGCACCATATAAAGATATTATTAATTATGTTCCTGTTAGAAGTACTGAATTTTGCACTATTGATCACATCTTACCTGAACCTTATATCGAGAAAATACCCTTCCCGGATAAGGTAAAGGAGCACCCTATGTTAACTAGTGTAATTAATAAATGTACAAAGAGAACTGTAAAACCTGATGAACAAATAAACATTGAACCAGCGATGGCAGTTGTGAAAGACCTAGTCACTAAAAGTGTAGAAGATGGACATATTGTCTTCTGTGAGGATGCTTCTAATATCATCTCACATACAAATAGAACTCGAAAGTCTAGTGTCCCTGTGCTCTCTGTTAGAATTGGTGATCACTATTATTATTGTTTATATGATATTGGTGCAAGTTCAAGTGCTAATCCTTACGAGCTTTATAAAGAAATTATGCATGAAATTAGTCCTTGCGAACTAGAAGAGATTGATGTGGTTATTCACCTTGCTAATAGAGAGACCATCTCCAATTGGTATTGTAAGAGATGTGGAAGTTGTTTGTGGTAAGATTAAATATCCTGCTGATTTTCTAGTACTTGGTTCAGCTGCTAGTAACACCTATCCTATCATTTTTGGTAGACCTTTCTTGAATACATGTGGAGCCATTATAGACTGTAAAAGGGAGAAATTTTTAACTAAATTTGATGGGGAATCTTATGAGTTTAATTTTTCGAAATTTACTAAAATACCTTATGAAAATGAAACCCATAATGATGATTTTAGAGTTGAACAACTTGCTTCTATTTCTCTTGCTCCTAACAATGCTTTGCAGCAATTCATGGAAGACCACGAAAGTGAAATCTTCATGGAAGAAAGAAATGAGATTGACGAGATTCTCCGTCGTCAACCTAAGATGCTTAAGCATAACTTGCATGTGGAAGATTTGGGTACCACATTGCCACCTAAAAAGGATCTGGTCTTCGATCTAAAACCTTTACCTAACGAACTTAAATATGTTTACATTGATGATAATAAAATATATCATGTTATTATTAGTTCTAAACTTTCAGGGATGGAAGAGGAAAGATTATTGGAGGTATTAAAGAAACACCGAGGAGCTATGGGCTATACTCTGGATGATTTAAAGGGGATTTCTCCTACTATATGTTAGCATGCTATCAATATAGAGCCAGATGCAAAGCTAGTGGTAGAACATCAACATTGTTTAAATCCTGAGATGAAGGAAGTGGTAAGAAACAAGGTATTAAAACTCCTTGATGTTGGTATTATTTATCCTATTGCTAATAGTGAATGGGTTAGTCCTGTTCATTGTGTCCCTAAAAAAGGGGGAATTACCGTTGTGCCTAATGATAATGATGAGCTTATTCCCCAAAGAATAGTAGTAGGTTATAGGATGTGCATTGATTTCAAAAAAGTTAACAAAGTTACTAAGAAAGATCATTACCCACTTCCTTTTATTGATCAAATGTTAGAAAGGTTTTCTAAAAAGACACATTTTTGTTTTCTTGATGGATACTACGGGTTTTAAATTGCTGTTAAACAACAAGATCAAGAAAAAACTACTTTTACATGCCCTTATGGAACCTATGCTTATAGATGTATGCCTTTTGGTTTGTGTAATGCTCCTGCTACTTTTCAAATATGCATGTCTGCTATATTTCATGGTTTTTGTGAGGAAATTGTGGAAGTATTCATGGATGATTTTTCCGTCTATGGAACTTCTTTTGATAATTGTGTTCACAACCTTGATAAAGTTTTGCACATATGTAAAGAAACTAATCTTGTCCTTAATTGGGAGAAATGCCACTTCATGGTCAATGAAGGGATTTTCCTTGGACATAAGATTTCCGAAAGAGGCATAGAAGTTGATAGAGCTAAAGTTGAGGCAATCGAGAAAATTCCCTGTCCAAGAGACGTCAAAGGTATTCTTAGTATCCTTGGTCATGATGGTTTCTATAGAAGGTTTATTAAAGATTTCTCCAAGATATCAAAACCCTCACTAATCTTCTTCAAAAGGATGTTCCCTTTGTTTTTGATGATGATTGTAAGGAAGCTTTAGAAACTCTAAAGAAGTCTTTAACTACTGCTCCTATTGTTCAACCACATGATTGGAGTTTACCCTTTGAAATCATGTGTGACACTAGTGATTTTGCTGTAGGTGCTGTCCTTGGGCAACAAATAGATAAAAAGTTAAATGTTATCCATTATGCTAGTAAGACTCTTGACGCTGCTCAAAAGAATTATGCTACTACTGAAAAAGAATTCTTAGCTGTTGTCTTTGCTTGTGATAAGTTTAGACCTTATATTGTTGACTCAAAAGTTACCATTCATACTGATCATGCTGTTATCAAGTACCTTATGACAAAGAAATATGCTAATCCTAGGATTATTAGCGGGTGATTCTCTTACAAGAGTTTGACCTACATATTATAGATAGGAAAGGTGGTGAAAATCCTGTTGCTGATAATTTATCTCGATTGTAAAACATATATTTTGATCCTCTACCTGTTAATGATAGTTTCCCAAATGAACAGTTGGCTGCAGTAGGGGTAAGCTCGCGAGGGAGCCCTTGGTATGCTGATTATGCTAACTTTATTTTCTCCAAGTATTTGCCTCCAACTTTTACAGCTCAGCAAAGAAGGAAGTTCTTTTATGATTTGAGACATTATTTTTGGGATGACCCATATTTATGTAAAGAAGGAGTAGATGGTATTATGCGAATATGTGTTCCAAAATATGAACAAAAGGAAATATTGCGGAAATGCCATGGTAGTGACTATGGAGGACATCATGCGGGAGATAGAACCGCACAGAAGGTGCTACAGTCAGGTTTTTACGGGCCTACCCTTTTTAAAGATGCAAGAAAATTTGTCTTATCTTGTGATGAGTGCCAACGAGTTGGTAACATTTCTAGACGCAATGAGATGCCCATGAATTACTCTCTAGTTATTGAACCATTTGATTGTTGGGGATTCGACTTTATGGGTCCTTTTCCCCCTTCAAAAGGTTATACTCATATTCTTGTTGTTGTTGACTATGTTACTAAGTGGGTAGAAGCCATCCCTACAAAAAGTGCTGATGGGGAGACCTCTTTAAAAATGCTTAAGGATATTATCTTTCCTAGGTTTGGAGTGCCTAGGTATCTTATGACTGATGGAGGCTCTCACTTCATTCATGGTGGTCTTAGAAAGACCCTTGCAAATAGAGCTATCAAATAGAGAAATTAAACCTATCTTGCAAAAGACTGTTAATAGATCTAAAAAAAATTGGGCTAAAAAGTTGAACGATGCTTTATGGGCTTATAGGACTGCCTATAAAAATCCTATGGGAATGTCTCCTTACAAAATGGTTTATGGGAAACCTTGCCACCTGCCTTTAGAATTAGAACACGAAGCTTATTGGGCAGTGAAAGAACTTAATAGAGACTGTAAACTTGTTGGTGATAGAATATTATTTGACTTAAGTTCGTTGGATTAATGGAGAAGTGAAGCATATGAGAAAGCTAGACTCTTTAAGGAAAAGCGTTTAAAGATGGCATGACGGGAGAATTCTTAAGGGAGAGTTCCATGTTGGTGAGAAAGTTCTATTGTATAGGTCTCGTCTCAGATTTTTTAGAGGGAAACTACTTTCAAAATGGGAAGGACCTTTTGTTATCGAAGAAGTATATCGTTCAGGTGCAATTAAAATTTCTTCTTTAAAAGATAATACTACACAAGTGGTGAATGGTTTGCGACTCAAACATTATGTTGCTGGAGATTCGTAAGATGAAGATATTGATGCTATTCAAGTAGTAACTCGGAAAAATTTATCAAAGACCAAATTCAGATCAGCGAGTTCGTTTTGAATAGGTAATAGTTCTAGTAAGAAAAGTTCCGTGAAAATTATGTCCAGTTATATTTTTCCAGTTTTTATCCAACAAGGAAAGCAAAGAAGCGAAAGAGGGACGGAAACGGATCCAGGATTTCTCATACCACCCCTGCGCGCGCCCGGCCGGAAGTGTGGCCACCTCAAATCTCCGGTCCGTTTTCTCCTAGTACCTTCCTTTTGTTGTAAAACATCATAATATATAATCCCGAGGTTAGTATATATCGTGTTTCGTTTGATCATTTACGCTAGGAACTATTCTTATAAGTTTAGAATCATAATGGTCTCCAGCAACGATAAGTGCAAGGAGCCTGTGGAGTATGATCCCCAAGACATTGGTCAGGAGAATGAGAAGGAGATCAAGAGTAAAGATGAAGAGGAGACAAAGAAAAGCCATCATCCGCTTTGGTACTACCATTTCAAGCATTGGAGTGTTGGCAAACCTGCCAAGATCAAAAGGACTACAGATGTCAAGCGGAGGGAAGCCTCCGTGTCACTGTTTGGCTCCACGGTCACTTCCTCCACGCACCAAGAATCCTTTCCATACTCTTATCCCTGAGCATCAATACCAGAATATGCCCAAGGGGAAATTACCCTCCAATTGGGATTTGCCTCATTCTAGCCATGCAGGAAAAGAAGACTTCAAGGAGGAAGAGTGGGGAAAGAATCATAAGAGCTGGAATTCGCAACCCGACATGATCATGAGCCGCATCGAGCACAACTCGGAGTTGATTCGTACTCTCACCTTCGATATTGAGGACTTGGGGAAATTGGTCAAAAAGCTCATTGAGAGAATACCACCGCCACCGAAGGAGTAATTCGTCATCAGATTTGGCATCCCCTTAGTTTGTTCCAAGCTTTGGGGAGTGCCGCGATATCACATCACTATCTTCTATCTTTTTACCTTTTTAGTAGAGTCATATCATGAATAGAGAAGTTATCATGTAGGATGGTTTGCATTATGGAAGTGTCCCCTCTCTCGTTAGATATGTATCCCTGGGTGTGAGTTGCCATTATGGAATATTAATGAAGTTCTATCATTTACTCTTTTGCATATATTATATTAGTTTTCAATTTATGATCATATGATTGATCTTGTCGTTAGTATTGGTATCGCTTTAGGATCATTGAGTATATTTAGTTAGTCTTGGCAAACCTAGCTCGGTCGTAGCAACACTATTTTGAAATTGAATGAAAAGATAAAAGTACTCTAAAGAAATATAATTTCATCATCTTTCTTTCTTGGTTTGCTCAATAGCTTAGTATTCTCTAGTTAATATCTTTTGTGCATCCAAGGAAGATTTCATGTTTGTTTTTATCACTTGTATGTTTGTTTGTTTCCCTCAACTCTTATGCTTGCTACGGACTTGCTAGCCAAAACCTGTCTTGAGAGGGAATACTTCTCGTGCATCCAATCCTTAGACCAAAACCAATGCCACTTGTGTCCACCATACCTACCTACTAGCACTATTGCTATTCCAAGTAAATTCATGTTTTTATCTATCTTCCGAATTAAACTTGTTATGTTAAAACTAGTGATTAAATCTCTCACGAACTTGAAGGCACACTTCACTTTCCTGCACTTAATAAACTTGAACCATTGCGTCGATCTTTGTTGCGTATATGCTTGAGCTTTATAAGTTGAAGTTAGCAAAACCACGTATCATGGGGAACGCTTCTAACATTGCACTTATTATTCCGTTGATATCATGATTCTTTTGCTTATGGATCCCGACGGTGTGAAATAAAAGGGAAACTTGTAAGATCATGGAGTTTGTATGTGTGTTAGAGAAAAGCCTAGGCCGCTAGCCTAATCCATGCCTAATCATGGTGGAAACATGCAGCATAACCATAATGAGCACTCTATGCAGCATCCTCAATAAAAACCTATGCAAATAGCAAATAAAAAGATCGCTGAGATGTTCATTGTCTGCTTGCCTTGTCATATTGATTATGGATAGCTCCTGTATCATGTGCAAGGGGTACCCCCTTGGCGGTTCTCTATGATACATATGTATTTACAATGACAAGAGCTTACTTGTGACTGAAGTTGTGTAGCACGAGGTTCGGTACTCGTAAGTAAGGGGCATGACATTTCAACTTATAACTTGTCAAGCATATCCTTTTAGTTGTGTCACTTTAACCTTAATAACCTAAAGATGCCTATGATAGGGGCAATGAGAGCTAAAAGCTAGTAAGTACCATAATTTTTGGAAGCTCTTTATGAAACTTGAAATCCTTGCTTCCCTCTACGAAGGGCCTTTCTTTTACCTTTTTAGTTGAGTCAGTAAACCTATTCCCTTCTATCTCAAGCAAGTATTTTGAGTTGTTGTGTTTCATTCATTCATATGATGATTTATTCAATCATGTTTCTTATGCTCCTCGCTTTGCACATTTGCTCTTATCTTAGAGTTTATTACTTTGAAAGCTTTCATTGAAAACTCTTCATGTGTGAACTCCTGCAAATTGTCAACTATTCTTTGATCAAGAGCTAAGTTTGCCATTACCAATTGTTATTTACTTTATGTATCTTTATTGTGTTTCCTTTACTTATTGCAAGTTAAGTTATATAATAGTGAGTTGTCTTCTATTATGATTTATGTATTGATGAATGTGATGCTTCTTGTCCGTATTGTTTTTTCGACTCTTCACTCCATAAACATGAGGTCATGTTTATTGAGCTCAGTTTTAAACAGGGACAAACGAAATCTAAGCTTGGGGGAGTTGATCGTCCTTTTGCATCACTATTCTATATCATAATTCTGTTATTCATTGATATATTTCATATAACGAGATGATACTTATGTTATTTCATCTGTTTTGCATGGTGATGACTTTTCGAGCATGGACATGGCGGTCGAGTTACGATGGAAAATGTGCTATTTGGAGGGGAAATTCGCGAAGATTAGAAAATCCGGGAAAATACATGGAAAAATTTATTTTTCCAGAAGACAAAGATTGCCAGAAGGGGGAGTGGTGATGGGCCACAGGGGGGCCCACACCACCTATGTGAGCATCCTAGGTCGCGCCCGTGAGGTGGTGTGGCCGCCTGGCCTCAGGCTCTCCCCTTTGGCGTATATTATCCCCACGGAACCCTAATACCTGGGGAGTGACCACAAAAAGATTCCTCCTCCTCTGTAGGGCAGAAAACACCGAGAGAGAAAGATCTCTCTGGCAGACAGATTTCTGCCGGGGGAATTCCTTCCCGGAGAGGGGAGATTGTCGCCATGAACACCACCATCAAGCTGTACTTCATCGGGATCATCATCATAATCACCACCATAATGTCCACCAACACCATCATCACCACTTCATACCGCTATAACAATTGGGTTGAATCTTGCATAGTTCTTAGGGGAAACTTTCCCGGTGTTGATTACTCCTTGTATTTGATGCTATTGAGTGAACCATTGAATTATCGTTTATGTTCATATTGTTACACATAATTATATCATCTCTGATCTTGATCCATATGATGCCTTGTGAGTAGTTCGTTTAGTTCTTGAGGACATGGGAGAAGTCATGTTGTTAGTAGTGGAATTGTGTTGAGAAAGATTCAATTGTTTGCTATTTAAGTTGTGGTGTATTTCTTCTAGTGGTGTCATGTGAATGTCGACTACATGATACTTCACCTATATGGGACTAGGGGAATGCATTGTGTATTTGGCTACTAATCATAGGGGTTGCTGGAGTGACAGAAACCTGAACCCCCGTTAGGAAACCTTTGCACAAGGGATTTCAGGATCTTAGAGTTTAACGTTGTGGTTAGGTTTCTATCTTAATTAGTTTCGTGTACTTGCGGATGCTTGCAAGGGGTATAATCACAAGTATGTATTAGTCCTAGGAAGGTCGGTACATTAGCACAGGTTCACCCACACAACACTTGTCAAACTAAAGAAGATTAATCAACTATATGAAGCGAAAGCACTTGATGATATTCCCGTGTGTCCTCGAGAACGTTTGGTCATCTTCAGTAATACAATCGGCTTGTCCTTTGCTAAAGAAAGGATCTGGCCACTTTCTGCATCTATTATTATTGTCTTTTATTTACTCGTACTTTATTTACCTGCATTATCAAAAACCCCTAAAAACCCGTTTGCTAAGTATTTACAAAGAATTCCTGCTCCAAGCCACTCATCAACACCTTCTGCTTCTCGTTGGGTTCGACACTCTTACTTATCGAAAATACTGCGATACACCCCCTATACTTGTGGATCATCAAGAAGCCACCGCCGCCACACTACCAGGGGCGCCACCCTAGCCGCCGTGTGAAGCCGAAGCACCAGCGCCTACCCCAGCCGCCACCAGCGAACTGCCACCGCGATCTGCTCTCCCGGGCCCGTTTGGTGTCGGGCCCACCACCACCGCGGCCGGCGCCGGTGGCAGCGGCTGAGGGATGGTAGATCAGGGAGGGGGTGGTTGGCGGAGGGAGTTGGTATAACACCGTCTGAAGCATATGCGGATGAAACCCTCGGTTGATCATCTTCGCACTTTTGGCTGCGCGGTGCATGTCAAGGCGATCCGACCATAATAGTTATTTGGCTGATAATATGACTCCAATGATCATGACGGGCTATGAATGATCAAAGACATACCGTCTGTGCAATACTTATACCAATAAGGTGGTTGTCAGGGGCGACGCAAACTTTGAGGAAGGCGAGTCATGGAATTGGGAATCCAACAAACCGGGATATCCAACTTTTCACGTCACGTGGGATCTTGAGTATGAAGAAAATATGGATCAACCAAGCTTACCCTTGTCAGCAAGTTCGGTCCCGGAAGAATTTGAAGGCCTAGGGGAGGTCTAGTGTGGACACCAGGCGGAAGCACTAGGGATTCCCCAGAAGACAAAGAGTTTAAAGAAAAGGCTAGTCCGTGGCTAGAAGATACGGAACTGGAAGGGTGCTTAGATGCATGCTTGGCGCTACCTGCACTTGTTTGCCTAGCAATTATAAGAGGAGGCGAGTTGAAGTGAGCCTAGAAAACATGCCAGCAAGGCTAAGCGACGGTCCAAGAGTGTGGATTGGTGGCCATACGGATGGAGGAGACCCAACAATAGGGGGTGCAGATCCATCAAGAGGCTTTTCAGGTGGATGTTGAAGGACACGTCGTGCTTAGGGGGTGATTGCTAGGAATAACCACGACACGACTCCGGCATGACGGCGTATGCGTATTGTGTGTACGTATACAAACAGGTTTAGACTTTCCAACTAGTACACGTTGGAGTGTCTGATGGCACACGATCATGTGTTGTCCATGTAGTATACGTATTTGAGTCCGAGTAGGATAGGAGGTCGACTCAGTACTCTAGCTGAGCATGTATATATACATGTAACCTGTCCATGTAAACGGCACCACCGTGAGTTGAAAGCAATAAAAAATTTGTGTCTTGCGTGCATTGCTACTAGATTTGATCAGGTCGATCAAGCTAGCTTGGCCAGCTTGGTACTTGAGAGTTCCGCTCGGTTAAAAGGATCAACTAGCGGTGGATCAGTCAGGATAGCTAACCCATGGCGGGCCACGTCGGAAAGCACTCGACGGGGCTACAGGGTTGTCGCAGGTCGTCCCACCGCAACGTCCTGGCGAAAATACTGCTGGTTCTGGGCCAACGGTGATGTGATTCTTTTTATTCTTCATTTGGTACTGAATAATTAAGGTAGTAGTTAAGATTTGAGATGTGTTGATAAAATGACTGTTCTTGGTTTTTATAAAGTGTAAAGATTGATCTCGATCAAGGATAGTTTATTTGTTTTATATACGTTCGGGTAAACATACAAGACATATAATCAATGTGAAACATGTCCTAGCACCCATGATTGTTTCGTGCGATCAAGATCTTAATATTTTTATTCTCAAGTTTGCATGTATCACCTCTCACAGATTATTTTCTCCGCGTAATCTTTTATTGGATGTATTTATCTTGGCTTTGCAGATCTAATGGTAAGCTTGTTTGTGAGTTGTACAACATTAATGTGACAGAGATAAAAATAAGAAGATCCATTACTAGGAAAACAAGACCATGGATGAGAGGTGACGTGCAGATTGAATTAAAAATGGAATACATCTGATGGTACAAACGCACAAAAGCATGAAAATTAACTAGAAATATTTTATCCCGGAAACATGAGGTGAGAAAATGGGTGAAATAAATTAAGACGAAATTATTCTGGTGAACCAACACACCTAGGTGCGGAGGCAATCCCTGGGAAATACAACACATATACCTTTAATCTTAGCCAAGGGACGTATAGCCGGTGTTGCAATATGGCCCTGGCTCCGCCGATGAGAACACCGGTGTGTATACTTCGACCGTAAGGTGCTCAGTATTCGAAGAAAATCGACCTTGATGGTACCAGTTGCAAGAGCAAACTCCCAGTCCCACGGTGACAGCCAACTGACCATTTAGCCCCAAGGCGTTTCCCATCACTTCAAGGGTGGATCCTTTGAAACTACAAGGATAATAAAATGCGAGATGTAGTAAAATATGAATCAGGGAGATGAGTTTATATTCGGACAAGAATTACAGTTTGCCATCTGTTTGAAAATAAAAGAGCTTCTAATGAAGTCCTAATTTACACCATTTTCATAGTTTGACGGTATATTTATAGAGGAGAATACCTGCATCTATTTTTATGGGTAGATAGAAAATTAGTGTCATTCCATTTATCATGAAGGCTATTTATATAGTTGTGCTTATGAAGCTTATTAAAGTGTAACCTCCCAAATTTTACAATTACATATGTTACTAGAAGCATGCATCATATCTTTGCATCATGGCAACACATATCAAAAAAACTGCATAGTTTTTTCCTTCCTAAATCCCATAGTCATTTATAGACTAAAAGGCGTTAAACCTTTTTGAACCACCAAAACCCTTCCAAAAGTGTTATTTTATAATCCTACTCTAACCCCCTTCTTTTATAAAATTTTAGAAACAAATTTCGTTTAATTCGGAGCCTGTTTGCAAAAGTTATTAAACAAATAGGAAAATAGAAAAAAAATAAAAAGAATAAAAAAAAAGGACGAACCCTAACCTAACCGGGCCGGCCTAGCCAGCCCGGGACTTACCTACCGCCCACCTGGCCGGGAGGGCGACGCGCAGCACGTGGGCCGGCCCAGTAGCCGCCGCCAGCAGCCTGCCCGCCTCCAGCGGCAGCCGCTGACGCCCCGGCCCCACCCGTCATCCCCCTCCTCTGTTCGAGTCCAGCTCGAACACGAGCTCACCGCCCCGCTGCCAACCGCCTCCGCCCGAATCGGAGCAGATTCCATGACCCCCGCGCCAAGCAAAGCCGCATATAAGTACCCCGGCATGCCTCCCGTGAAACTCTAGCCTTTTTTCCACCTCACCGCCACCGAGTCGCCGCCAATCTCTCGCCGAAGCACCGCCGTACTTCGCCGCCTCCAGCCGCCGCTCGCCGCCACCTCGGGAAGAGGGAGTCGACGCCGCCCCCGGGAACGGAACCACGGTGAGGAGCCGGTCGCCGTCGTCCACTTCACCGGGCCGGGGGAGCACCGCCTCGCCACCGCCCCTCGCCGCCGACGCACCGCCGCCGTCACCATCGTCGTCGTCAACAAGTCGTTGCCGCCGGTGAGTTCTCTGCCCCCCCCTCCCCCGTCCGTTTGATCACGATCCGACGGCCAGATTAGACTGGCCGCACCGAACCGGCCCCGGCCAATCGCATCGCGCCGCGTGGCAGCCGCCACGTCGTTGCCGCGTCACCACCGCGTCGGCGTCACGCGCGCCCCGCTGGACCAACCCCGCGCCGCCACTTGGCGCTACACAACTGGCCGCTGCTCTAGTTTTTCTTTAAATAGGCAGAAAACACTTTAATCTTGTAAAATCCATAGTAATTCGAGTATTAGTCCAAAAATTGCGTATAATATACCGTTGGATTCATAAATTCGAGTAGAACAGAGATCTACAATAATATTGCTGTTTTGCCACAGCAATCTTGCAGTAGGATTTAAAGTTTAGATTAGAGTATTTTAATTCTAGAAAATTATCCGTAGCTCCGTTTTAGTTGATTCTTGTTGCGTTGGCTTTGTATCGACGAGACCTTCTGTAGAATATTGTCTCATCATGCTTAGGGTGTTCAGATCTGTCTCGAGATAGATTGGAGTTGTAGATCTAGTTTTGAGATTGGATATTTAGGGTTTAACCCAAAATACTTCAAATCTGCGGGGAATCGATTCTAATGACATCCCCAACTCAACAACACCCCTGATTTGAATCCATCCTTGCATATTACCATGTTGCATGCATACATATTCGACTTCGTGACTTTGTTTTCTGCAAATTGTGATTGGATCCATGTTTGTTTCGTTAGATTACTCGGAGTGCACTGAGGAGTACTATTGTGTAGATTGCTGCTCGGATCAAGGCAAGTTACACCACTTGTTCATATTAATGTCCTAGTTTTTGACTATGCATGTTTTACTCTTCAAATCTTGTAGTATGCATGTGTAGGTTTTTAGTAGATTTTCTTAGTACTATTTTTGCAAGTGCGGTTTTGTAGTATGCCATGAGTAGCTTTATACTTAGGAATTTCCATCCTATTAGGTTCCTATGTCTTTACTAAGTATTGCTTGCTATGCTATATATATACTATGTACCGTTGGGGGGTTCGAAAGACTCAAAATTTTCTAAGTATGAGAGATCTCTCGAGCGAACCTTTCTTCTCAAAACCCCTTTCAAAATAAAACTAAGTTATCTTTTGGGCGGAATGGTTATCGGGTCAACGAGTGGATATTTGGTGGAGGACGGCCGCCCAGGAATCAAAGAAGTCTGCCATGTTTCAGAATTCAGAAGCTTCCATTGCAACCACAATACATATGGGCTCTGTCTTGGCTTAGTACTTAGTGGGAAACCTCACCGGGGTACCAACATTTGGAGGTTCTTGGCACGGTTGGATCCAGCTGGTAGAGGGGCTACTAAGGGAAGGCTTCGCCATGGTCTGGTCTGTAAAAGGACTTGATCGTGGATTGTGGGGAAAGTGCACAACCTCTCGAGAGTATTGCAATCTGATCGATCAGCCGTGTTCACGGAAATAGAACAACTTTGAGCATCTGAAGGATGGAGCCTCTGAAAGATCTTCCTCTCTCTTTTCCAAACTTAACATTTTATAAACCCCAAGGCGTGAGTAATATCGCCATTGGGTGGGATTTTGGGAACTTGGTGTGTAATATCCAAGTGCTAGGTTGTTTGGACACTTGGTGAGTAATATCCACGTGTTCCATTCGACCCTATACTATATATCAAAGTTTGCAAAGTAGGGAAAAGTTTCTTCCTCTTTTCTTATTACATTGATAAAATAGGCTTTACGCAAATGAACCCCAGAGCCTACTCTTAGCCTTGCATGTAGAGATAGTCTTACTCTTTCCTTGGTGTAATTTGTCAATACATTCAAAGTATTGACCCAACTTGTTGGCTGCACGTCTTATGTGCAGAATCCGAAGATTGAAAGGTGCGTAGGGATCGCGGGTCTTCAAGCAACTAGCCTGAGGCATTGATGGACTCAAGTTTTACTTAGTTTTCGATGTTTTATTTGAGCTAGCTATAAGCTATGCAAGTTGTAATAAATGTACTCTGGATTATTCGTGTAATAATGACTTGTGTTTTACATGATATTCCTCGACTGTGAAGTGCTAGCTATTGATCTAGGGACTAGCATGTTAATCACAGGGACTTACGATCCTTATCGATCCGAGGTCACTAAAGATGGTATCAGAGCACAAAGTTGCCTGTAGGACGTGACCCCTAGGATTGGAAACCACCGTTACCATGTGTGTTTTTGCTTTCTATATTCTTGAAGTTATTTGTTCTCTTCTAGTATTTCTCTTCCTTATCACCTTGTGCCAAATTTTCTTTCTCCTAACCTAAAGATGACGGCCTTCTACTACGACACCGCCGAAGACATCAAGTGCCTGCGCTTCGGGGAATGCCTTCTGGACATCATCAAGACGTTGAAGTTACCCATGCCGTCAATCAAGGGAGGCGAGTTGAGGAAGATGCACAAGGAAGGATGCTGGGCGATTGAAGTCATCCAACCAGGGCGCAGTCAGACAGAACCCAAGACAGAGGCCATTATACTCAATGTCACCAGCGACTCCAAGGAGAAAGGACTTAGCATCAGCTTGTAGGAGCTCATTGGGCCTTGCGGACGCCACCATAAAGAGGTGGAAGGCCACTACATCAAACTCTTTGGAAGGCGTGGCGAGAAGGGAGTTCAATCGAGCTAACCCTAGAGGAAAGGAAGACATGCAAGCGTCGAAGGATCCAATATCAAGACTTGGAGTTCCACATCAATGACCTTGAAGGGAGCTGCCTTGAGATCGTGAGGAATGGCGAGCTTTGTTCCCTAGTCAAGGAGAAGGACGAGAAGATCGAGGAGCTAGAAGAAGATCAAGTCCCTAGGAGGAGCTCACCGCCCAAGACAAGAGGTTCGCTAATCAAGAGAAGAGGGTGCAAGATAAGAACAAGAAGATTAGGGAGCAAAGTCTTGTTCTCGCAAAGAATGAGATGGAGTTCAAGAACTTTGCCACCATGTTGAAGGACCTGCGAGCAGGCAAGAGGAGCTTGGAGGAGAAGATCACGCCCGTGACTATGGGGTCAAGTTTGATCAAGAAGCTACAGAAGGAGAAGAAGGAACGCCAAGAGGCGGGAGCTGCTACCCAGGAGCTGCAGGAGGTAAGGGAACTTCAAGAAAGGCTCGAAGCTGCTACACCGGAGCCACAGGAGGTGAAGGAACTTCAGGAGAAGCTTGAAGCCACGATGAGGAACATGGAATTATACAAGTCACTGTTGGAAAAGGAAGGGTTCATCATTGAGGATGAGGAAGTGGATGATGAGTAGAGTAGTTGGACCACCTCTAGTTCTATAGTCAAACGTTGTTCGCGATTGTAATGAGTACCAAAAATTATATTGGTTAGTTAAGCTTGGTTGAGTGTGTGGAACTATGTGCCTTGTGTGCCTTGTTTTTCTCGTGTGTTTTTCTTCTCTTGTTTACATAAGGGTAGGAGTTTATTCCTTGGGCTTTCTATCTATTTCTTAACTTGTCTCCCAAACACTCCAGATGGCGAGACGTGGAAACAACAATAACAACATGCCCCCAGAGATAGCACAACTTCTGAACTCCTAGAATCAGTTGATCCAACTCCTCACTCAAAACATGCAAAACAACAACAATAACAACAACAATCCGCCGCCTCCGCCACCTCCACCGCCCCAACAGGATCGCTTGACTCGGTTCTTGAGGTTGAAACCTCCAACTTTCTCAAGTAGTTCTGAGCCAATTGTGGCAGATGACTGGCTCCGCACCACCAACAAGAAGTTAGACACCGTCCAAGTTGTTGGAGATGATAGGGTGCGTTTCGCCGCGCACCAACTTGAGGGACCGACCGCTGAATGGTGGGATAATTACCAGGTCACCCACCCTGACATTGAAGCTATCACCTGGAACCAGTTCGAGGCGGCCTTTCGTACTCATCACGTAGCCAGGGGAGTCATGTCACTTAAGAGACGTGAGTTCCGCGACTTGAAACAGCTGCACCGCTCTGTCTTCGAGTATGGGAACATTTTCAACAAGCTAGCACATTATGCACCTGATGATGTATCCACTGATGCCAAGAGACAGGAGGAGTTCTTGAGGGGACTTAATGATGAAATATCTATTCAGCTTGTGGCTCTGAAGTTTGATAACTACCAGGAACTCCTGGACAGGGCAGTGGTAGTTGAAGCAAAGCAAAGGAGTATAGAGAACCGAAAGAGAAAGTCCACCTCACACAAGCACAACTCTTCCCCATATCAGAAGCAACGCACTTCGTCACCACCACCCCACAACCACAATGGCCACAACCACAATGGTCATCGTCATGGAGGACATAACCACAATGGCCATAAACACCGCAATGGAAATGGCAAGGAAGGATCTGAGTGAAGTAACATGCTTCAAGTGTAACAAGACATGACACTATGCAACTACCTGCCCCGAAAAGATGAAGAACGGGAATAGTAATGGAAACGGCAACGGACACAACCATGGCAATGGTAATGGAAATGGGAAGAAGCCGAATCCGTTCGTCAAAGCCACAGTGAATCATGTCTCCATGGAGGATGCTCGTGAGGCACCCGACTCCGTGATTGGTAAGTTCAAACTTAACTCCATCCCTGCAGTTGTTCTTTTTGATACTGGTGCATCGCATTCATTCATATCAAGGGTATTTGTGGATAGAGGCAAGATACCTACGGAGACTATTAGTACTCCCCTAAGGGTAACTTCTCCTGGAGGAGAAATAGTGGCAAACTCTGGATGCCGTGGGTTAGAATTAAGGATTGGGGCACACACCTTTCCCACCAGCCTAGTGGATTACGGAATCACAAGGCTTAGACATAATTTTGGGCATGAACTGGATGACCGAATATGAGGGAGTCATAGATTGTGCCAAAAGGACTATCGCACTCACGACTCCGGATAAGAAAAGGATCCACTTTAAGTCAACTTTCGCACTCAAAGAAAGTATGGTGAACTCACTTAAGGGGGTTAGCTTGGAGGATGTGCAAATTGTGAAGGAGTACCCAGATGTGTTTCCGGAAGAACTGCCAGGGATGCCTCCCGACCGAGGCATCGAGTTTCTCATTGACTTGATGCCAAGTACTGGACCAATAGCAAAGATAACCGTACAAGATGGATGTGGATGAGTTCAAGGAACTTAAGAAACAACTTAGAGAGCAATTGGACAAAGGCTTCATTCAACCAAGTGCATCATCTTGGGGAGTACCTGCCTTATTCGTGGAGAAGAAGGATAAAACCAAGAGACTAGTCGTGGACTATCGGTCGTTAAATGAAGTAACAATCAAGAACAAGTACCCTCTACCCAATATTAACAACCTGTTCGATCAATTAAAGGGAGCTAGTGTATTCTCTAAGATTGATCTCCGATCAGGATATTTCCAGCTGAAGATCCGGGAACAGGATGTACCCAAGACAGCTTTCACCACGAGATATGGATTGTATGAATACACTGTGATGTCGTTTGGCTTAACCAACGCCCCAGCATACTTCATGACTATGATGAACAAGGTGTTCATGGAGTACTTGGATATGTTTATCGTAGTATTCATTGATGACATACTCATATACTCCAAGGACGAGAAGGAACATGAGCGGCATCTGGGCCTGATTATGGAAAAGTTAAGGGAACACAAGTTGTATGCCAAGTTTAGCAAATGTGAGTTCTAGTTGAAAGAAGTGGGATTCCTTGGCCATATTGTGTCAGCTAAAGGTGTTGCCGTGGAGCCAAGTAAGGTAGCCTCCGTGATAGAATGGGAGTCCCCTAAGAATGTGGGTGATATTAGGAGTTTCCTGGGCCTTGTAGGATATTACCGAAGGTTCATTGAAAACTTTTCCAAGATAGCAAAGCCTATGATAGAGTTGCTGAAGAAAGAGAAGAAGTTCCAATGGACCGAGGCATGTGAAGATGGTTTTCAGGAGTTAAAGAAGCGCCTAGTAACAGCACCAGTTTTGTGTCTCCCTGACATCCAAAAGGATTTCCAGGTCTATTGCGATGCTTCCCGACAAGGACTTGGTAGTGTACTGATGCAAGATGGAAAAGTAGTGTCTTACGCCTCTCGGCAACTTAAGAACCATGAGAATAACTATCCCACGCATGATTTGGAACTAGCATCAGTTGTGCATGCGCTCAAGGTATGGAGACATTACCTAATGGGCAAACATTATGATGTATACACGGATCACAAAAGCCTTAAATACATCTTCACTCAAAAGGAATTAAATATGAGGCAAAGGAGATGGCTTGAACTCATCAAGGACTACGACTTGGACCTGCAGTACCATCCTGGAAAGGCCAACGTTGTGGCTGACGCCTTAAGTCGGAAAGTCTATGTAAATGGACTTACCGTGGGAGAACTTCCAAATCATTTGTGTGAACAATTCAAGGACCTCAGGTTGGAAATAGTTCCGGAGGGATACTTAGCAACTATGGAGATAGTGCCAATGCTTCTGGACCAAATCAAAGAGGCCCAGAAGGGGGACAAAGAGTTGGAAGAGATAAGAGCTAATATAAGCAAGGGCAAAGAAAAAAGGGTTTCATACGGATGAACAGGGAACACTTTGGTATGAGAAGCGTCATGCATTCGAAGACCCGATATCAGGAAGTTAATCCTTCAGGAAGCTCACGATTCGCCTTACTCAATTCATCCCAGTAATACAAAGATGTACATGGATGTGAAAGAAAGGTTCTGGTGGAACAATATGAAAAGAGAAATTGATGAATATATCTCCTTGTGTGACGTGTGCAACAGGGTCAAGGCCGAACACCAAAAGCCAGCAGGACTGCTGCAGCCATTACCTGTGCCCGATTGGAAGTGGGACAAGGTAGGCATGGATTTTATCACAGGACTACCGCGGACTCGTTCTAGGTATGATTCCATCTGGGTAGTGGTCGACCACTTCACAAAGGTGGCCCACTTTATTCCCGTAAAGACCACCTATAGTAGTGCTAAACTTGCCAAGATTTATATGTCAAGGATCGTAAGCCTTCATGGTGTGCCCAAGGGGATTGTCTCTGATAGAGGTACCCAATTCACCTCTAAGTTTTTGCGACAGCTACATGAGTCTCTAGGGACACGACTGGAGTTTAGTACTGCCTTCCACCCACAAACAGATGGACAGATGGAAAGAGTTAATCAAATCTTGGAGGACATGTTAAGAGCCTGTGCGCTAGACTATGGGTCTAGTTGGGATGATAACTTGCCATATGCAGAATTCTCATACAATAACAGCTACCAAACTAGTATCAAGATGGCTCCGTTTGAAGTTCTATATGGCAGAAAGTGTAGGACTCTGCTGCTATGGAGTGGAGTTGGAGAACGTAGTTTGTTTGGACCTGAACTAATCAAGAATGCCGAAGAAAAGGTGAGACAGATTCAAGACAGGTTAAGAATAGCCCAATCCAGACAAAAGAGTTATGCTGATTCCAAGCGTAGGGATGTGACTTATGAAGTGGGAGACCGTGCGTATCTCCGAGTTTCGCCACTACGAGGAGTTAAGAGATTTGGAATCAAGGGTAAGTTAGCACCCCGATTCATAGGGCCCTACAAAATCTTGGGTCGTAGAGGGGAAGTTGCCTATCCGTTGGAATTGCCCGAAATGCTAACAGTTCACGATGTTTTCCATGTGTCGCAACTAAAGAAGTGTCACCCGGAAATGGCTGAAACCCCACTAAAGGACACGGTTCCGTTGGACGAGGTTCAACTGGAGAACGATCTTACCTATGAGGAAAAACCCACCAGGGTTCTAGAGACAGCCGAGAGAATCACTCGTACCAAGACTATCAGGTTTTGCAAAGTTCAACGGAATCACCATTCCAAGGAAGAGGCCCCGTGGGAGCGTGAAGAAGACCTGAAGAAAGAACACCCACACCTATTTGCTAACCAACCTGAATCTCGGGGACGAGATTCTTCTTAAGGGGGGTAGGTTTGTAACATCCCAAATTTTATAATTACAGATGTTACTAGAAGCATGCATCATATCTTTGCATCATGGCAACACATATCAAAAAAACTGCATAGTTTTTTTCTTCCTAAATCCCATAGTCATTTATAGACTAAAAGGGGTTAAACCTTTTTGAACCACCAAAACCCTTGCAAAAGTGTTATTTTATAATCCTACTCTAACCCCTTATTTTTACAAAATTTTAGAAACAAATTTCGTTTAATTCGGAGCCCGTTTGCAAAAGTTATTAAACAAATAGGAAAACCAAAAAAAATAAAAAAAAGGACGAACCCTAACCTAACCGGGCCGGTCGAGCCAGCCCGGGACTTACCTACCGCCCACCTGGCCGGGAGGGCGACACGCAGCACGTGGGCCGGCCCAGTAGCCGCCGCTAGCAGCCAGCCCGCCTCCAACCGCAGCCGCTGGCGCCCCGGCCCCACCCGTCATCCCCCTGCTATGTTCGAGTCCAGCTCGAACACGAGCTCACCGCCCCGCCGCCAACCGCCTTCGCCCGAATCGGAGCAGATTCCGTGACCCCCGCGCCAAGCAAAGCCGCCTATAAGTACCCCGGCACGCCTCCCGCGAAACCCTAGCCTTTTTTTCCATCCCACCGCCACCGAGTCGCCACCACTCTCTTGCCGGAGCGCCGCCGGACTTCGCCGCCTCCAGCCGCCGCTCGCCGCCACCTCGGGAAGAGGGAGCCGACGCTGCCCCCGGGAACAGAACCACGGCGAGGAGCCGGTCGCCGTCGTCCACTTCATCGGGCCGGGGGAGAACCGCCTCGCCGCCGCCCCTTGCCGCCGACGCACCGCCGCCGTCACCATCATCGTCGTCAACAAGTCGTCGCCGCCGGTGAGTTCTCTGCCGCCCTCGCCCCCCCCTCCCGTCCGTTTGATGACGATCCGACGGCCAGATTAGACTGGCCGCACCGAACCGGCCCCGGCCAATCGCATCGCCGCGTCACCACCACGTCGGCGTCACGCGCGCCCCGCTGGACCAACCCCGCGCCGCCACTTGGCGGTACACAGCTGGCCGCTGCTCTAGTTTTTCTTTAAATAGGCAGAAAACACTTTAATCTTGTAAAATCCATAGTAATGCGAGTATTAGTCCAAAAATTGCATATAATATACCGTTGGATTCATAAATTCGAGTAGAACAAAGATCTACAATAATATTGCTGTTTTGCCCCAGAAATCTTGTAGTAGGATTTAAAGTTTAGATTAGAGTATTTTAATTCTAGAAAATTATACGTAGCTCCGTTTTAGTTGATTCTTGTTGCGTTGGCTTTGTATCAACGAGAACTTCTGTAGAATATTGTCTCATCATTCTTAGGGTGTTCAGATCTGTCTCGAGATAGATTGGAGTTGTAGATCTAGTTTTGAGATTGGATATTTAGGGTTTAACCCAAAATACTTCAAATCTGTGGGGAATCGTTTCTAATGACATCCACAACTCAACAACACCCCTGAATAAAATCCTTGATCAAATTTGAATCCATCCTTGCATATTACCATGTTGCATGCATGCATATTCGACTTCGTGACTTTGTTTTGTGCAAATTGTGATTTGATCCATGTTTGTTTCGTTAGATTGCTCGGAGTGCGTTGAGGAGTACTGTTGTGTAGATTGCTGCTCGGATCAAGGCAAGTTACACCACTTGTTCATATTAATGTCCTAGTTTTTGACTATGTATGTTTTACTCTTCAAATCTTGTAGTATGCATGTGTAGGTTTTTAGTAGATTTTCTTAGTACTATTTTTGCAAGTGCGGTTTTGTAGTATGCCATGAGTAACTTTATACTTATGAATTTCCATCCTATTAGGTTTCCCTGTTTTTGCTAAGTATTTCTTGCTATGCTATATATATACTAAGTACCGTTGGGGGGTTCGAAAGACTCAAAATTTTCTAAGTATGAGAGCTCTAACGAGCGAACCTTTCTTCTCAAAACCCCTTTCAAAATAAAACTAAGTTTTCTTTTGGGCGGAATGGTTGTCGGGTCAACGAGTGGATATTTGGTGGAGGACGGCCGCCCAGGAATCAAAGAAGTCTGCCATGTTTCAGAATTCAAAAGCTTCCAATGCAACCACAATACATATGGGCTCTGTCTTGGCTTAGTACTTAGTGGGAAACCTCATCAGGGTACCAACATTTGGAGGTTCTTGGCACGGTTGGATCCAGCTGGTAGAGGGGCTACTAAGGGAAGGCTTCGCCATGGTCTGGTCTGTAAAAGGACTTGATCGTGGATTATGGGGAAAGTGCACAACCTCTCGAGAGTATTGCAATCTGATCGATCAGCCGTGTTCGCGGAAACAGAACAACTTTGAGCACCTGAAGGATGGAGCCTCTGGAAGATCTTCCTATCTTGACATGGTTATACCCAACGGGTACATAACTTCAGCATACCTGGTCCAGCCCAAGGAAGGCCCACAGCAGACATACGCTGGCCCATGAAGATTTTCGGGTGGCCAAGGCCCATGACGCCTTCGGATCCTTGGAGAGCAAGACTAGAGTTCGAATACAACTTGTAACCTACTCGTATCGGTACCTGAGACCTAGCCTCCTCATATATAAAGGCTAGGAGGGGCCAACGAGCAGGACAAATCCATACTTTCGTACACGCCTCCACGCCAGATTGAATCTGCGCACCCTGTAACTTTCGGTTCCGCCGTAATCAAAGAGCAGACAAGCAGGAGTAGGGTTTTCCCTCCGGGGGCCTGAACCTGGGTAAATCTCGTGTCCCCTGGTTGCTTGCAAACCGTGCCACGATCTCAGCATCCCCATCTTCCAAAACCCAAGTCCATAACAATGGGCATTGACGAGATTAAACCTCGTCAATTGGCGCCCGTCTGTGGAACTGGGGTGCTGATTGTCTTGATGTGACGCGGTTCCGACCAGATCGATCTACAACTCCTCGGCGACGGAGAATCACCTCCTCTTCGGTGCTTTCGACTTCACCGCCCACTCGCCGGCCACCATGAAGGATTTCGATCCCGTAGGCGATGGACTCGAAATTCTGTTCGGGAGCTTCTGCTTCCAGGTGGGACAAGCTGGTAACCTCCGCCTCCCTGAGCGGGAGCCCGTGCCGTCAATCAGGCCCGCTTCATGGGCTCCACACCCTGTGCTACGCACGTCACCATCAACAGATGAGTTTTTCGACAGCAGCAACTGCAACTCCGATCTGTGCGATCCACCTTCGGATGAAGGGACCTATGGTTCCGGATCCGAAAGCTGCGGCAGCAGTTAACCAGTCTGCAGGCGCTATTTGTGTGTCGCAATCATCCAAACCGATGAGGAAACGCCCAACCCGCCACCCAACCCCAACCCGCATGACAGAAACGGTGACAACGGGGACAAAGGGGGCCACCTCATCCAACTTAGCAAAGAAGGATGGGCCGAAGCACGCGGCCGTCAGAAGCGGTAGTCCTACCTCTGGACTCCCCACGTGATCTGCTGATGGCATACCACTACCTCCTCATCAAGGAGCACAAGAAGCAAGTCAAGATGCAGGAGACGCTCAATAAACGCAAGAAAGCAGCCTCTGAGTCCAGTGCACGACGAGCTACGCTCTCCGCCATGGGACCCGGCTCCAGAACAAACGGAAATCAGGGAAACAAGCACCACTCTCGGGTGGAAAACATGGACCCGAAGGAGCGGCGAGACGTGACCCGCACCCTCCACACATCGTTCATGGATATGGACGCCGACGGCAACATCACCCCGAAGACGCCACAAGCCGCGATCATGGCAGCCACTGCGTATCTTGCGGCTCACCCACCTCCGGAGGGGGACCCGAAAAGGGCCATGCATAGGTCCGCACTCACCGGACTAGGACTAATCGGAGCTGCGCTCCACGAAGATGCTCCTACGGAGCCGAAGAAGAAAGCTCCGGCCAGGCGCGACCGGAGCCCCACTCCCTCATCCGAAGATGAAGAAGAGCATGACCTTCCTCGAAGGAAAAAGAGCTCGCACCGCCACAAACACGACTACGACGCCAGAGACAAGCTTACACAGCGCAAGATCGACAAAGCACGCGCCAAACGCACATGCTCATCCGAATCTGAGATGGATGAAGACGAAGGAGAACTCTGCGGGGCTCGATGCTTCAGCAGATCCGTCCGGCGAACACAGAGGCCACGCAACTTCAAGCTTCCTTCGGATACTCCGAAGTTCAACGGCACGCAAGATCCAAAGTCTTGGCTCAGCGACCATCTGTCATCCGTCAAGCTTCACGGAGGCAACAAAGAAACCGCCATGCAATGCCTTCACTGCGGTGACGGTAGCGCGAGTGCAGCTCAGCAGCCTATCATCAGGATCCATCCGAAGCTGGGAGGAGCTCGCTTATAGCTTCATCCGAAACTTCAAAGGCACCAGCAAAAGGCCCGCCTCAATCGAAGAGTTGCGAGCCTGCACTCAGAGAACGGGTGAATCTATTCGCTCGTACATACTACGCTGGTCTACGACCAAGAACTCCACAGCACACATCTCCGAAGAGCGGGCCATCGACGCCTTTAGGGACGGCGTCAAACGCCCAGACTTCAAGGAGAAACTTGGACGCGTAAAGCCCAAGACACTCGACCAACTCATGGAAATCGCCGAGTTAGGCGGGCGAAAGATTGCATCCAGCGGCTGTCGAGATGAAGAGGACGAATCTGGCCAAGACGCTAACGCCGCGACAAGAGGAGACCGCGTCTCGAGGACATGACGGACCCGACATGGTCGCAGCCGGCTACGCCGACCGCCGTAACGACAACAGCCGCAGCAGCGGAGGATACCGCAGCGGAAACTTCCGCGACAACGGACGACCAACACAGTCGTGGCAACGCCGCGACCGCGACAACGGACCCTCAGCACTCGACAAACTTTCGGGTCCATGCACCATCCACTTCTACATCGACAAACAAGATGGCAAAAAGAAAGCTAGCCACATGCTCAAGGACTGTCGCGAGTTCCAGAAACTCAGCGAAAGCATGGTACAGATGAGGCAACAAGCTCCAATTCTTGCGTTCGGAAACGCACTTGCACCAGGCGAAATAGCACACGGAGCTCCTCCACCGCCGCCTATTGGAGGCCCACATCAACCAATCGCACCAGCGCAAAACAACGCCGGGGTCGCTTACCCCCCACCAAAAGGAGCACTCAATATGATACAGAAGGGACGTCCCACAAACAGGGTGCAGAAGAAAATCACCCGACAAATCAACATGGCCGTGACAACTCCGCCTGCAATCCCTGAGTACCTCAGCGGATCGGAGTCCTGCATCACATTCACCCGCGCGGATCACCCTTGCCAGATCCCTCGCCCAGGTCATGCTGCCCTGGTGCTGGAGGCGCAGATCGGAGGCTTCGAGATGAGTCGCGTCTTCACGGACGGCGGCAGCGGCATCAACCTAATATTTGCAAGCACTCTAGCAGCTATGCGGATCCCGCAATGCAGCCTGGAACAATCAGACACAACGTTCCACGGCATTGTCCCAGGGAAGGGCATCTTCCTCCTGGGCAAAATAGGGCTCGACGTCATCTTCGGGACACCGGACAAATTTCGGCGGGCGCCTAGAATTGAAGTGGTGGACTGGCGTCGCAATACCACGCCATCCTGGGACGCGTAGCATTCGCAGGTTCTGGCCGTCCCATTACGCATACCTACTACTCAAGATGCCAGGACCAAGGGGCGTCATCACAGTCCACGGGAGCTTCACCCGATCGGACCAATGTGACAGGGATTTCAACAAAATCTCCCAGTCCTTCGGCATGCAAGACGAGCTTGTAAGGCTCCGCGAAGCGGCAGACAATGGCCTACCCCCAGTCACCAAGCAGAACGCACCTGATATGTCTTTCGACTCCACCATCAACACCAAAAAAGTACAGGTCCATCCAACAGATGCCTCCAAGACGGCGCTAATCGCCAACGACCTCAACACCGCATAGGAAAGCGCGCTCGTCGAATTCCTCCGTGAGCGCTGGGAAATCTTTGCCTAGTGTCCTGCGGACATGCCAGGAGTTCCCAGGGAATTCGCCGAGCACGCACATAATGTCTTCCCAGACACCAAGCCAGTCAAACAGTCCATCCGAAGCGCCGAGCCACGAGCCAAAGCTATCGGCAAAGAGATCAGCAGATTACTCGCAGCAGACTTCATCCGGAAATCAAGGAAAGCGAGTGGCTGGCAAACATGGTGATGATCCCGAAGAAGGACACGGACATCCTGCGGATGTGCGTGAACTTCACGCCCGAACAAACACTGCCCTAAGGACCACTTCCCTCTCCCTCGGATCGACCAGATCATCGATTCGACTACAAGTTGTGAGAAACTCTCCTTCCTCGACGCCTACTCAGGCTATAACCAGATTCGACTCAAGGTCGAAGATCAAGAGAAAACGGCGTTCATCACAGCTCGAGTATATCTGCTACAACACAATGCCCTTCGGGATAAAGAACGCGGTGCCACGTACCAGCGATGCATGCAGCCTGCCTCAAGGACCAGATCGGTCATAGCGTCCAAGTCTATGTCGGCGACATAGTAATCAAAACCAAGGAGGCAAGAACACTTATCAACGATCTCGCGAGGCGTTCGACAACCTTGATCGCTACAGGATCAAGCTCAATCGAAAAGTGCGCCTTGGCGTCCCTCAGTCAGCTGCTCGGATACTTCATCTCAACGAGGATCGCGAACCGAAGAAAATCAAAGCTATCATGACAATGGAGAAGCGAAAAACCTCAAGGGCGTTCAGCAGCTCGCGAGGAGAGTAGCGGCACTAAGCAGTTCATCGGCCGCATGGGCGAGAAGGCCCTACCATTTTACCAAGCTGCTGCGCCATGACAAGTTGAGTGGACACGAAGCCAAGCGCATTCAAAACCTCAGCGGCTCCTCTCCGCCTCGCCCGTTTTGGTCACGCCAAAAGCGCGAGCCCATTCTTTGTAAATAGAAGCCACACACGGTGGTCAAGATACTTGTGGTCGAAACGACCGAAGAAGGCAAGACCCATGGGGTACAACGCCCAATTACTACCTCGGCGAGTTCTCACTCCAACAAAACAGCGGTACCCGCACTACAGAAGCTGGCCTCTGGCGTGTTCATGACGGCTCGACGATGAGCCACTACTTCCAGGAGCATCGGTGATGATGGTCGTCAACGAGCACCCCTAAACAGCATCTGAACAATCCAGAGGCCACGGGGAATGGCGTGGGGCATCGAACTATCACCCTGGACATCATCTACGAGCGACGCAATCAAATCTCAAGTCCTTCCGGACTTCCTGGTGCCTTGGATGGAGCTGCAGCTGCGACACCCAGACATGTCGCGATCTGGACAATGCATTTTGACGGCTCCAAACGAAGCGGAGGCAGGCGAGTCATACTAACCTCCCATAAGGTGACAAGATGAAGTACGTCCTTGGATGAAATTGAGCCTCCAACAACGAGGCGAATCTGAGGCCCTCATCCATGGCATGCGGATGGCAAAAATATGCGCGCAGCGCTGGTCATCTACGGTGACTCCAACCTTGTCGTCCAGAGACGATGAATGAGTCACGACACGCCGAAAACATGATCGCGTACCGCGCACTATACAACGCACTCGAAGGAGAATTCGACGGCTGCGAACTTCGGCACGTCGGAAGAGAGAGCAACAAGGAGGCCGATAGACTCGCCAACATCGGCTCCACTTGTACAAAAGTACCACCAGGTGTGTTCCTCGAACAGATCTGCGTGCCATCCATCAAGCGGAAATTCCCCAAGGGATCACCCGAAGAAGCAGAACACTCGGGGGCTACGCTACCCGAAGGTCAGGAAGGACCCGAAAAGTTGGATACCGAAGTCGCCATGGTCAACCTGATGCAGGTCATGGCAGTCGAAGAAACCTGGACAAATCCATACCTCCAGTTCCTGCTAAACGGAAACTTACCAGACAACCCGACAGATGCCCGGCGCATATCTCGTCGGTCAAAAGCCTTCACCATCATCAACGGCGAGCTGTACAAACGCAGCATTACAGGCGTCCTACAACGGTGCGTCACCATCAACGATGGCAAGACCATACTCCAAGATATCCACGAGGGCATCTGCGGCCACCACGCAGGAAGCCGCTCCCTTGTCGCCAAAGCTCTACGAGCAGGATTCTATTGGCCAACGGCCATGAGCGACGCAAAGGACGTCGTCCGAAGATGCAATGGGTGCCAATGGTTCACCGACAAACCGCACGCACCTGGGTCCGAACTTCGACCCATACCCATAGCTTGGCCTTTTGCTCAATGGGGCCTTGACATGATCGGCAAACTGCCAAAATCCTCGAAGGGAGGACACGTCTTCCTCTTGGTCGCAGTCGACAAATTCACCAAGTGGATCGAGGCCATGCCAGTCACCAACCAGAAGGGCAAAACCGCCGTCAAGTTCTTCGAATCCATAGTCTACAGGTTCGGCGTACCGCACAGCATCATCACCGATAATGGATCAAACTTCATCTCCGAAGAATTCCAGGACTTCTGCGAAGGCCTCGGGATCAATATCACGTACGCCTCAGTGGCGCACCCGCAAACAAACGGGCAAGTGGAAAAGGCCAACGGCCTAATCGGCGCTGGCATCAAGAAACGCCTCATGAGCTCACTCGAGCACAAAGGCGCAAGCTGGACGAAAGAGCTACCGTCTTTCCTGTGGAGCTTACGAACTACGCCAAACAGCTCCATCGGCTACACACCGTTCTTCATGGTATACGGAGCTGAGGCTGTGCTACCAGCCGAATCGTCACCAGCTCCACAGTCGTCGCTTACAGCAAAGCGAATCCGGCGCTTTTCGAAGATGCGGTCGACACACTCGACGAAGCACGGGATATAGCAGCAGCTAGATCCGGTGTACCAACAAAGTCTCCGCAACTATCACAGCCGCGGCTGCGCCAAAGTCGCCGTCGAAGGAGACCTCGTCTGGCGACTCAATCAAAAGCGACCGAATAAACTCGAGTCGCCATGGGAAGGACCCTATGCCATCACCGAGGTCATCCCAGGTGGTGCCTATCGCCTCAAGCACGTGGAGTCTGGAGTCGCATACTCCAACCCATGGAACGTCTCGCACCTGCGACGATTCTACCCATAGCAATGGGCAATGTACCCCTTTTACTTTCAATAAGGCTTACAGCCAAGGCTACTCAGCCGAACCATGTACCTCCTCCATTACGCCACAGCAATTTTGCAGTAGGATTTAAAGTTTAGATTAGAGTATTTTAATTCTAGAAAATTATCTGTAGCTCCGTTTTAGTTGATTCTTGTTGCGTTGGCTTTGTATCGACGAGACCTTCTGTAGAATATTGTCTCATCATGCTTAGGGTGTTCAGATCTGTCTCGAGATAGATTGGAGTTGTAGATCTAGTTTTGAGATTGGATATTTAGGGTTTAACCCAAAATACTTCAAATCTGCGGGGAATCGATTCTAATGACATCCCCAACTCAACAACACCCCTGATTTGAATCCATCCTTGCATATTACCATGTTGCATGCATACATATTCGACTTCGTGACTTTGTTTTCTGCAAATTGTGATTGGATCCATGTTTGTTTTGTTAGATTACTCGGAGTGCACTGAGGAGTACTATTGTGTAGATTGCTGCTCGGATCAAGGCAAGTTACACCACTTGTTCATATTAATGTCCTAGTTTTTGACTATGCATGTTTTACTCTTCAAATCTTGTAGTATGCATGTGTAGGTTTTTAGTAGATTTTCTTAGTACTATTTTTGCAAGTGCAGTTTTGTAGTATGCCATGAGTAGCTTTATACTTAGGAATTTCCATCCTATTAGGTTCCTCTGTCTTTGCTAAGTATTGCTTGCTATGCTATATATATACTATGTACCGTTGGGGGGTTCGAAAGACTCAAAACTTTCTAAGTATGAGAGCTCTCTCGAGCGAACCTTTCTTCTCAAAACCCCTTTCAAAATAAAACTAAGTTATCTTTTGGGCGGAATGGTTGTCGGGTCAACGAGTGGATATTTGGTGGAGGACGGCCGCCCAGGAATCAAAGAAGTCTGCCATGTTTCAGAATTCAGAAGCTTCCAGTGCAACCACAATACATATGGGCTCTGTCTTGGCTTAGTACTTAGTGGGAAACCTCACCGGGGTACCAACATTTGGAGGTTCTTGGCACGGTTGGATCCAGCTGGTAGAGGGGCTACTAAGGGAAGGCTTCGCCATGGTCTGGTCTGTAAAAGGACTTGATCGTGGATTGTGGGGAAAGTGCACAACCTCTCGAGAGTATTGCAATCTGATCGATCAGCCGTGTTCACGGAAATAGAACAACTTTGAGCATCTGAAGGATGGAGCCTCTGAAAGATCTTCCTCTCTCTTTTCCAAACTTAACGTTTTATAAACCCCAAGGCGTGAGTAATATCGCCATTGGGTGGGATTTTGGGAACTTGGTGTGTAATATCCAAGTGCTAGGTTGTTTGGACACTTGGTGAGTAATATCCACGTGTTCCATTCGACCCTATACTATATATCAAAGTTTGCAAAGTAGGGAAAACTTTCTTCCTCTTTTCTTATTACATTGATAAAATAGGCTTTACGCAAATGAACCCCAGAGCCTACTCTTAGCCTTGCATGTAGAGATAGTCTTACTCTTTCCTTGGTGTAATTTGTCAATACATTCAAAGTATTGACCCAACTTGTTGGCTGCACGTCTTATGTGCAGAATCCGAAGATTGAAAGGTGCGTAGGGATCGCGGGTCTTCAAGCAACTAGCCTGAGGCATTGATGGACTCATGTTTTACTTAGTTTTCGATGTTTTATTTGAGCTAGCTATAAGCTATGCAAGTTGTAATAAATGTACTCTGGATTATTCGTGTAATAATGACTTGGGTTTTACATGATATTCCTCGACTGTGAAGTGCTAGCTATTGATCCAGGGACTAGCATGTTAATCACAGGGACTTACGATCCTTATCGATCCGAGGTCACTAAAGATGGTATCAGAGCACAAAGTTGCCTGTAGGACGTGACCCCTAGGATTGGAAACCACCGTTACCATGTGTGTTTTTGCTTTCTATATTCTTCAAGTTATTTGTTCTCTTCTAGTATTTCTCTTCCTTATCACCTTGTGCCAAATTTTCTTTCTCCTAACCTAAAGATGACGGCCTTCTACTACGACACCGCCGAAGACATCAAGTGCCTGCGCTTCGGGGAATGCCTTCTGGACATCATCAAGACGTTGCAGTTACCCATGCCGTCAATCAAGGGAGGCGAGTTGAGGAAGATGCACAAGGAAGGATGCTGGGCGATTGAAGTCATCCAACGGTAGCGATCGAGCAGAACCCAAGACAGAGGCCATTATACTCAATGTCACCAGCGACTCCAAGGAGAAAGGACTTAGCATCAGCTTGTAGGAGCTCATTGGACGCCTTTGCGGACGCCACCATAAAGAGGTGGAAGGCCACTACATCAAACTCTTTGGAAGACGTGGCGAGAAGGGAGTTCCAATCGAGCTAACCCTAGAGGAAAGGAAGACATGCAAGCGTCGAAGGATCCAATATCAAGACTTGGAGTTCCACATCAATGACCTTCAGAAGGGGAGCTGCCTTGAGATCGTGAGGAATGACGAGCTTTGTGCCCTAGTCAAGGAGAATGACGAGAAGATCGAGGAGCTAGAAGAGAAGATCAAGTCCCTAGGAGGGGAGCTCACCGCCCAAGACAAGAGGTTCGCTAATCAAGAGAAGAGGGTGCAAGATAAGAACAAGAAGATTAGGGAGCAAAGTCTTGTTCTCGCAAAGAATGAGATGGAGTTCAAGAACTTTGCCACCATGTTGAAGGACCTGCGAGCAGGCAAGAGGAGCTTGGAGGAGAAGATCACGCCCGTGACTATGGGGTCAAGTTTGATCAAGAAGCTACAGAAGGAGAAGAAGGAACTCCAAGAGAAACTGGGAGCTGCTACCCAGGAGCTGCAGGAGGTAAGGGAACTTCAAGAAAGGCTCGAAGCTGCTACACCGGAGCCACAGGAGGTGAAGGAACTTCAGGAGAAGCTTGAAGCCACGATGAGGAACATGGAATTATACAAGTCACTGTTGGAAAAGGAAGGATTCATCATTGAGGATGAGGAAGTGGATGATGAGTAGAGTAGTTGGACCACCTCGAGTTCTATAGTCAAACGTTGTTCGCGATTGTAATGAGTACCAAAAATTATATTGGTTAGTTAAGCTTGGTTGAGTGTGTGGAACTATGTGCCTTGTGTGCCTTGTTTTCTCGTGTGTTTTTCTTCTCTTGTTTACATAAGGGTAGGAGTTTATTCCTTGGGCTTTCTATCTATTTCTTAACTTGTCTCCCAAACACTCCAGATGGCGAGACGTGGAAACAACAATAACAACATGCCCCAGAGATAGCACAACTTCTGAACTCCTAGAATCAGTTGATCCAACTCCTCACTCAAAACATGCAAAACAACAACAATAACAACAACAATCCGCCGCCTCCGCCACCTCCACCGCCCCAACAGGATCGCTTGACTCGGTTCTTGAGGTTGAAACCTCCAACTTTCTCAAGTAGTTCTGAGCCAATTGTGGCAGATGACTGGCTCCGCACCACCAACAAGAAGTTAGACACCGTCCAAGTTGTTGGAGATGATAGGGTGCGTTTCGCCGCGCACCAACTTGAGGGACCGACCGCTGAATGGTGGGATAATTAGGTCACCCACCACGACATTGAAGCTATCACACGGAACCAGTTGAGGCGGCCTTCGTACTCATCACGTAGCTGGGAGTCATGTCACTTAAGAGACGTGAGTTCCGCGACTTGAAACAGCTGCACCGCTCTGTCTTCGAGTATGGGAACCTTTTCAACAAGCTAGCACATTATGCACCTGATGATGTATCCACTGATGCCAAGAGACAGGAGGAGTTCTTGAGGGGACTTAATGATGAAATATCTATTCAGCTTGTGGCTCTGAAGTTTGATAACTACCAGGAACTCCTGGACAGGGCAGTGGTAGTTGAAGCAAAGCAAAGGAGTATAGAGAACCGAAAGAGAAAGTCCACCTCACACAAGCACAACTCTTCCCCATATCAGAAGCAACGCGCCGTCACCACCACCCCACAACCACAATGGCCACAACCACAATGGTCATCGTCATGGAGGACATAACCACAATGGCCATAAACACCGCAATGGAAATGGCAAGGAAGGATCTGAGTGAAGTAACATGCTTCAAGTGTAACAAGACATGACACTATGCAACTACCTGCCCCGAAAAGATGAAGAACGGGAATAGTAATGGAAACGGCAACGGACACAACCATGGCAATGGTAATGGAAATGGGAAGAAGCCGAATCCGTTCGTCAAAGCCACAGTGAATCATGTCTCCGTGGAGGATGCTCGTGAGGCACCCGACTCCGTGATTGGTAAGTTCAAACTTAACTCCATCCCTGCAGTTGTTCTTTTTGATACTGGTGCATCGCATTAATTCATATCAAGGGTATTTGTGGATAGAGGCAAGATACCTACGGAGACTATTAGTACTCCCCTAAGGGTAACTTCTCCTGGAGGAGAAATAGTGGCAAACTCTGGATGCCGTGGGTTAGAATTAAGGATTGGGGCACACACCTTTCCCACCAGCCTAGTCGTTCTAGAATCACAAGGCTTAGACATAATTTTGGGCATGAACTGGATGACCGAATATGAGGGAGTCATAGATTGTGCCAAAAGGACTATCGCACTCACGACTCCGGATAAGAAAAGGATCCACTTTAAGTCAACTTTCGCACTCAAAGAAAGTATGGTGAACTCACTTAAGGGGGTTAGCTTGGAGGATGTGCAAATTGTGAAGGAGTACCGAGATGTGTTTCCAGAAGAACTGCCAGGGATGCCTCCCGACCGAGGCATCGAGTTTCTCATTGACTTGATGCCAAGTACTGGACCAATAGCAAAGAGACCGTACAAGATGGATGTGGATGAGTTCAGGGAACTTAAGAAACAGCTTAGAGAGCAATTGGACAAAGGCTTCATTCAACCAAGTGCATCATCTTGGGGAGCACCTGCCTTATTCGTGGAGAAGAAGGATAAAACCAAGAGACTAGTCGTGGACTATCGGTCGTTAAATGAAGTAACAATCAAGAACAAGTACCCTCTACCCAATATTAACAACCTGTTCGATCAATTAAAGGGAGCTAGTGTATTCTCTAAGATTGATCTCCGATCAGGATATTTCCAGCTGAAGATCCGGGAACAGGATGTACCCAAGACAGCTTTCACCACGAGATACGGATTGTATGAATACACTGTGATGTCGTTTGGCTTAACCAACGCCCCAGCATACTTCATGACTATGATGAACAAGGTGTTCATGGAGTACTTGGATATGTTTATCGTAGTATTCATTGATGACATACTCATATACTCCAAGGACGAGAAGGAACATGAGCGGCATCTGGGCCTGATTATGGAAAAGTTAAGGGAACACAAGTTGTATGCCAAGTTTAGCAAATGTGAGTTCTAGTTGAAAGAAGTGGGATTCCTTGGCCATATTGTGTCAGCTAAAGGTGTTGTCGTGGAGCCAAGTAAGGTAGCCTCCGTGATAGAATGGGAGTCCCCTAAGAATGTGGGTGATATTAGGAGTTTCCTGGGCCTTGCAGGATATTACCGAAGGTTCATTGAAAACTTTTCCAAGATAGCAAAGCCTATGATAGAGTTGCTGAAGAAAGAGAAGAAGTTCCAATGGACCGAGGCATGTGAAGATGGTTTTCAGGAGTTAAAGAAGCGCCTAGTAACAGCACCGGTTTTGTGTCTCCCTGGCATCCAAAAGGATTTCCAGGTCTATTGCGATGCTTCCCGACAAGGACTTGGTAGTGTACTGATGCAAGATGGAAAAGTAGTGTCTTACGCCTCTCGGCAACTTAAGAACCATGAGAATAACTATCCCACACACGATTTGGAACTAGCATCAGTTGTGCATGCGCTCAAGGTATGGAGACATTACCTAATGGGAAAACATTATGATGTATACACGGATCACAAAAGCCTTAAATACATCTTCACTCAAAAGGAATTAAATATGAGGCAAAGGAGATGGCTTGAACTCATCAAGGACTACGACTTGGACCTGCAGTACCATCCTGGAAAGGCCAACGTTGTGGCTGACGCCTTAAGTCGGAAAGTCTATGTAAATGGACTTACCGTGGGAGAACTTCCAAATCATTTGTGTGAACAATTCAAGGACCTCAGGTTGGAAATAGTTCCGGAGGGATACTTAGCAACTATGGAGATAGTGCCAATGCTTCTGGACCAAATCAAAGAGGCCCAGAAGGGGGACAAAGAGTTGGAAGAGATAAGAGCTAATATAAGCAAGGGCAAAGAAAAAGGGTTTCATACGGATGAACAGGGAACACTTTGGTATGAGAAGCGTCTGTGCATTCCCGAAGACCCCGATATCAGGAAGTTAATCCTTCAGGAAGCTCACGATTCGCCTTACTCAATTCATCCCAGTAATACAAAGATGTACATGGATGTGAAAGAAAGGTTCTGGTGGAACAATATGAAAAGAGAAATTGCTGAATATATCTCTTTGTGTGACGTGTGCAACAGGGTCAAGGCCGAACACCAAAAGCCAGCAGGACTGCTGCAGCCATTACCTGTGCCCGATTGGAAGTGGGACAAGGTAGGCATGGATTTTATCACAGGACTACCGTGGACTCGTTCTGGGTATGATTCCATCTGGGTAGTGGTTGACCACTTCACAAAGGTGGCCCACTTTATTCCCGTAAAGACCACCTATAGTAGTGCTAAACTTGCCAAGATTTATATGTCAAGGATCGTAAGCCTTCATGGTGTACCCAAGGGGATTGTCTCTGATAGAGGTACCCAATTCACCTCTAAGTTTTGGCGACAGCTACATGAGTCTCTAGGGACACGACTGGAGTTTAGTACTGCCTTCCACCCACAAACAGATGGACAGATGGAAAGAGTTAATCAAATCTTGGAGGACATGTTAAGAGCCTGTGCGCTAGACTATGGGTCTAGTTGGGATGATAACTTGCCATATGCAGAATTCTCATACAATAACAGCTACCAAACTAGTATCAAGATGGTTCCGTTTGAAGTTCTATATGGCAGAAAGTGTAGGACTCTGCTGCTATGGAGTGGAGTTGGAGAACGTAGTTTGTTTGGACCTGAACTAATCAAGAATGCCGAAGAAAAGGTGAGACAGATTCAAGACAGGTTAAGAATAGCCCAATCCAGACAAAAGAGTTATGCTGATTCCAAGCGTAGGGATGTGACTTATGAAGTGGGAGACCGTGCGTATCTCCGAGTTTCGCCACTACGAGGAGTTAAGAGATTTGGAATCAAGGGTAAGTTAGCACCCCGATTCATAGGGCCCTACAAAATCTTGGGTCGTAGAGGGGAAGTTGCCTATCCGTTGGAATTGCCCGAAATGCTAACAGTTCACGATGTTTTCCATGTGTCGCAACTAAAGAAGTGTCACCCGGAAATGGCTGAAACCCCACTAAAGGACACGGTTCCGTTGGACGAGGTTCAACTGGAGAACGATCTCACCTATGAGGAAAAACCCACCAGGGTTCTAGAGACAGCCGAGAGAATCACTCATACCAAGACTATCAGGTTTTGCAAAGTTCAACGGAATCACCATTCCAAGGAAGAGGCCCCGTGGGAGCGTGAAGAAGACCTGAAGAAAGAACACCCACACCTATTTGCTAACCAACCTGAATCTCGGGGACGAGATTCTTCTTAAGGGGGGTAGGTTTGTAACATCCCAAATTTTATAATTACAGATGTTACTAGAAGCATGCATCATATCTTTGCATCATGGCAACACATATCAAAAAAACTGCATAGTTTTTTTCTTCCTAAATCCCATAGTCATTTATAGACTAAAAGGGGTTAAACCTTTTTAAACCACCAAAACCCTTGCAAAAGTGTTATTTTATAATCCTACTCTAACCCCTTCTTTTTACAAAATTTTAGAAACAAATTTCGTTTAATTCGGAGCCCGTTTGCAAAAGTTATTAAACAAATAGGAAAACCAAAAAAAAAAAGGACGAACCCTAACCTAACCGGGCCGGCCGAGCCAGCCCGGGACTTACCTACCGCCCACCTGGCCGGGAGGGCGACGCGCAGCACGTGGGCCGGCCCAGTAGCCGCCGCCAGCAGCCAGCCCGCCTCCAGCCGCAGCCGCTGACGCCCGGCCCCACCCGTCATCCCCCTCCTCTGTTCGAACACGAGCTCACCGCCCCGCCGCCAACCGCCTTCGCCTGAATCGTAGCAGATTCCGTGACCCCCGCGCCAAGCAAAGCCGCCTATAAGTACCCCGGCACGCCTCCCGCGAAACCCTAGCCTTTTTTCCACCCCACCGCCCCCGAGTCGCCGCCAAGCTCTCGCCGGAGCGCCGCCGGACTTCGCCGCCTCCAGCCGCCGCTCGCCGCCACCTCGGGAAGAGGGAGCCGACGTCGCCCCCGGGAACGGAACCACGGCGAGGAGCCGGTCGCCGTCGTCCACTTCACCGGGCCGAGGGAGAACCGCCTCGCCGCCGCCACTTGCCGCCGACGCACCGCCGCCGTCACCATCGTCGTCGTCAACAAGTAAATCGCCGCCGGTGAGTTCTCTGCCGCCTCGCCCCCCGTCTGTTTGATGACGATCCGACGGCGATTAGACTGGCCGCACGAATCGCCCCGCCAATCGCATCGCCGTCACCACCACGGCGTCAAGCGCCACGCCCGCTGGACCAACCCCGCCGCCACTTGGCGGTACACAGCTGGCCGCTGCTCTAGTTTTTCTTTAAATAGGCAGAAAACACTTTAATCTTGTAAAATCCATAGTAATGCGAGTATTAGTCCAAAAATTGCGTATAATATACCGTTGGATTCATAAATTCGAGTAGAACACAGATCTACAATAATATTGCTGTTTTGCCCCAGCAATCTTGTAGTAGGATTTAAAGTTTAGATTAGAGTATTTTAATTCTAGAAAATTATACGTAGCTCCGTTTTAGTTGATTCTTGTTGCGTTGGCTTTGTATCGACGAGAAATTCTGTAGAATATTGTCTCATCATTCTTAGGGTGTTCAGATCTGTCTCGAGATAGATTGGAGTTGTAGATCTAGTTTTGAGATTGGATATTTAGGGTTTAACCCAAAATACTTCAAATCTGTGGGGAATCGTTTCTAATGACATCCCCAACTCAACAACACCCCTGAATAAAATCCTTGATCAAATTTGAATCCATCCTTGCATATTACCATGTTGCATGCATGCATATTCGACTTCGTGACTTTGTTTTGTGCAAATTGTGATTTGATCCATGTTTGTTTCGTTAGATTGCTCGGAGTGCGCTGAGGAGTACTGTTGTGTAGATTGCTGCTCGGATCAAGGCAAGTTACACCACTTGTTCATATTAATGTCCTAGTTTTTGACTATGTATGTTTTACTCTTCAAATCTTGTAGTATGCATGTGTAGGTTTTTAGTAGATTTTCTTAGTACTATTTTTGCAAGTGCGGTTTTGTAGTATGCCATGAGTAGCTTTATACTTATGAATTTCCATCCTATTAGGTTTCCCTGTTTTTGCTAAGTATTGCTTGCTATGCTATATATATACTAAGTACCGTTGGGGGGTTCGAAAGACTCAAAATTTTCTAAGTATGAGAGCTCTAACGAGCAAACCTTTCTTCTCAAAACCCCTTTCAAAATAAAACTAAGTTTTCTTTTGGGCGGAATGGTTGTCGGGTCAACGAGTGGATATTTGGTGGAGGACGGCCGCCCAGGAATCAAAGAAGTCTGCCATGTTTCAGAATTCAAAAGCTTCAATGCAACCACAATACATATGGGCTCTGTCTTGGCTTAGTACTTAGTGGGAAACCTCATCAGGGTACCAACATTTGGAGGTTCTTGGCACGGTTGGATCCAGCTGGTAGAGGGGCTACTAAGGGAAGGCTTTGCCATGGTCTGGTCTGTAAAAGGACTTGATCGTGGATTATGGGGAAAGTGCACAACCTCTCGAGAGTATTGCAATCTGATCGATCAGCCATGTTCGCGGAAACAGAACAACTTTGAGCATCTGAAGGATGGAGCCTCTGAAAGATCTTCCTCTCTTGACATGGTTATACCCAATGGGTACATAACTTCAGCATACCTGGTCCAGCCCAAGGAAGGCCCACAGCAGACATACGCTGGCCCATGAAGATTTTCGGGTGGCCAAGGCCCATGACGCCTTCGGATCCTTGGAGAGCAAGACTAGAGTTCGAATACAACTTGTAACCTACTCGTATCGGTACTTGAGACCTAGCCTCCTCATATATAAAGGCTAGGAGGGGCCAACTAGCAGGACAGATCCATACTTTCGTACACGCCTCCATGCCAGATCGAATCTGCGCACCCTGTAACTTTCGGTTCCGCCGTAATCAAAGAGCAGACAAGCAGGAGTAGGGTTTTCCCTCCGGGGGCCTGAACCTGGGTAAATCTCATGTCCCCTGGTTGCTTGTCTGTTAACCGTGCCACGATCTCCAGCATCCCCATCTTCTCCAAAACCCAAGTCCATAACAATGGGCATTGACGAGATTAAACCTCGTCAATTGGCGCCGTCTGTGGGAACTGGGGGTGCTGATTGTGCGGTCGTGACGGTTCCGACCCGATCGATCTACAACTCCTCGGCGACGGAGAATCACCTCCTCTTCGGTGCTTTCGACTTCACCGCCCACTCGCCGGCCACCATGAAGGATTTCGAGCCCGTAGGCGATGGACTCGAAATTCTGTTCGGGAGCTTCTGCTTCCAGGTGAGACAAGCTGGTAACCTCCGCCTCCCTGAGCGGGAGCCCGTGCCGTCAATCAGGCCCGCTTCATGGGCTCCACACCCTGTGCTACGCACGTCAACATCAACAGATGAGTTTTTCGACAGCAGCAGCTGCAACTCCGATCTGTGCGATCCACCTTCGGATGAAGGGACCTACGGTTCCGGATCCGAAAGCTGCGGCAGCAGTCAACCAGTCTGCAGGCGCTATTTGTGCGCCACAATCATCCAAACCGATGAGGAAACGCCCAACCCGCCACCCAACCCCAACCCGCAGGACAGAAACGGTGACAACGGGGACAAAGGGGGCCACCTCATCCAACTTAGCAAAGAAGGATGGGCCGAAGCACGCCGCGCCATCGCAGGCGAAGTAGTCCTACCTCTGGACTCCCCACGTGATCTGCTGATGGCATACCACTACCTCCTCATCGAGGAGCACAAGAAGCAAGTCAAGATGCAGGAGACGCTCAATAAACGCAAGAAAGCAGCCTCTGAGTCCAGTGCACGACGAGCTGCGCTCTCCGCCATGGGACCCGGCTCCAGCACAAACAAGCACCACTCTCGGGTGGAAAACATGGACCCGAAGGAGCGGCGAGACGTGACCCGCACCCTCCACACATCGTTCATGGATATGGACGCCGACGGCAACATCACCCCGAAGACGCCACAAGCCGCGATCATGGCAGCCACTGCGTATCTTGCGGCTCACCCACCGAATAGGGCCATGCATAGGTCCGCACTCACCGGACTAGGACTAATCGGAGCTGCGCTCCACGAAGATGCTCCTACGGAGCCGAAGAAGAAAGCTCCGGCCAGGCGCGACCGGAGCCCCACTCCCTCATCCGAAGATGAAGAAGAGCACGACCTTCCTCGAAGGAAAAAGAGCTCGCACCGCCACAAACACGATTACGACGCCAGAGACAAGCTTACACAGCGCAAGATCGACAAAGCACGCGTAAGCGCATGCTCATCGAATCTGAGATGGATGAAGACGAAGGAGAACTCTGCGGGGCTCGATGCTTCATGAGATCCGTCCGTGAACACAGAGGCCACGCAACTTCAAGCTTCGCCGGATACTCCGAAGTTCAGCAACGCAAGATCCAAAGTCCTGGCTCGGCGACCATCATCATCCGTCAAGCTTCACGGAGGCAACAAAGAAACCGCCATGCAATGCCTTTCACCTGCGGTACAGCGGTGGCAGCAGTCGCTCAGCGACCTATCATCAGGATCCATCCGAAGCTGGGAGGAGCTCGCTTATAGCTTCATCCGAAACTTCAAAGGCACCAGCAAAAGGCCCGCCTCAATCGAAGAGTTGCGATCCTGCACTCAGAGAACGGGTGAATCTATTCGCTCGTACATACTACGCTGGTCTACGACCAAGAACTCCGCAGCACACATCTCCGAAGCGGGCCAGCGCCTTCAGGGGGCGGCGTCAACGCCCGAACTTCAAGGAGAAACTTGGGCGTAAAGCCCAAGACACTCGACCAACTCATGGAAATACATAGCAGATTGGGCGGGCGGCGAAGATTGCATCCAGCGGCGCAATCAGATGAAGAAGGGCGAATCGGCCGAAGACGCGAAACGCCGCAGCAGAGGAGACCGCGCGTCTCACGAGGACATGACGGACCCGACATGGTCGCACGGCTACGCCGACCGCCGTAACGACAACAGCCAGCGCGGAGGATACCGCAGCGGAAACTTCGCGACAACGGATGACCAACGATCGTAGCAGCGCCGACCGCGACCACGGACCCTCAGCACTCGACAAACTTTCGGGTCCATGCACCATCCACTTCTACATCGACAAACAAGATGGAAAAAAGAAAGCTAGCCACATGCTCAAGTACTATCGCGAGTTCCAGAAACTCAGCGAAAGCATGGTACAGATGAGGCAACAAGCTCCAATTCTTGCGTTCGGAAACGCAATTGCACCAGGCGAAATAGCACACGGAGCTCCTCCACCACCGCCTATTGGAGGCCCACATCAACCAATCGCACCAGCGCAAAACAACGCCGGGGTCGCTTACCCCCCACCAAAAGGAGCACTCAATATGATACAGAAGGGACGTCCCACAAACAGGGTGCAGAAGAAAATCACCCGACAAATCAACATGGCCGTGACAACTCTGCCTGCAATCCCTGAGTACCTCAGCAGATCGGAGTCCTGCATCACATTCACCCGCGCGGATCACCCTTGCCAGATCCCTCGCCCATGTCATGCTGCCCTGGTGCTGGAGGCGCAAATCGGAGGCTTCGAGATGAGTCGCGTCTTCATGGACGGCGGCAGCGGCATCAACCTAATATTCGCAAGCACTCTAGCATCTATGCGGATCCCGCAATGCAGCCTGGAACAATCAGACACAACGTTCCACGGCATTGTCCCAGGGAAGGGCATCTTCCTCCTGGGCGAAATAGGGCTCGACGTCATCTTCGGGACACCGGACAACTTTCGGCAGGAGCGCCTAGAATTCGAAGTGGTGGACTGGCCGTCGCAATACCATGCCATCCTAGGACGCGTAGCATTTGCAAGGTTCCTGGCCGTCCCACATTACGCATACCTACTACTCAAGATGCCAGGACCAAGGGGCGTCATCACAGTCCACGGGAGCTTCACCCGATCGGACCAATGTGACAGGGATTTCAACAAAATCTCCCAGTCCTTCGGCATGCAAGACGAGCTTGTAAGGCTCCGCGAAGCGGCAGACAATGGGCTACCCCCAGTCACCAAGCAGAACGCACCTGATATGTCTTTCGACTCCACCATCAATACCAAAAAAGTACAGGTCCATCCAACAGATGCCTCCAAGACGGCGCTAATCGCCAACGACCTCAACACCGCATAGGAAAGCGCGCTCGTCGAATTCCTCCGTGAGCGCTGGGAATTCTTTGCCTGGTGTCCTGCGGACATGCCAGGAGTTCCCAGGGAATTCGCCGAGCACGCACTTAATGTCTTCCCAGACACCAAGCCAGTCAAACAGTCCATCCGAAGACTATCGGAGCCACGAGCCGAAGCTATCGGCAAAGAGATCAACAGATTACTCGCAGCAGACTTCATCCGGGAAATCAAGGAAAGCGAGTGGCTGGCAAACACAGTGATGATCCCGAAGAAGGACACGGACATCCTGCTGATGTGCGTAGACTTCACGTCACTAAACAAACACTGCCCTAAGGACCACTTCCCTCTCCCTCGGATCGACCAGATCATCGATTCGACTGCAGGTTGTGAGAAACTCTCCTTCCTCGACGCCTACTCAGGCTATAACCAGATTCGACTCAAGGTCGAAGATCAAGAGAAAACGGCATTCATCACACTGTTCGGAGTATACTGCTACAACACAATGCCCTTCGGGCTAAAGAACGCGGGTGCCACGTACCAGCGATGCATGCAGGCCTCCCTCAAGGACCAGATCGGTCGCAACGTCCAATTCTATGTCGACGACATAGTAATCAAAACCAAGGAGGCAAGAACACTTATCAACGATCTCCGCGAGACGTTCGACAACCTTGATCGCTACAGGATCAAGCTCAATCCAGAAAAGTGCGCCTTCGGCGTCCCCTCAGGTCAGCTGCTCGGATACTTCATCTCTCAACGAGGGATCGAAGCGAACCCGAAGAAAATCAAAGCTATCATGACAATGGAGAAGCCGAAAAACCTCAAGGGCGTTCAGCAGCTCGCAGGGAGAGTAGCGGCACTAAGTAGGTTCATCAGCCGCATGGGCGAGAAGGCCCTACCATTTTACCAACTGCTGCGCAAAGCAGACAAGTTCGAGTGGACACCAGAAGCCAACGACGCATTCGAAAACCTCAAGCGGCTCCTCTCCACCTCGCCCGTTTTGGTCACGCCAAAAGAGCGCGAGCCCCTGTTGCTGTACATAGCAGCCACACACCAGGTGGTCAGCACAGTACTTGTGGTCGAACGACCCGAAGAAGGCAAGACCCATGGGGTACAACGCCCAATTTACTACCTCAGCGAGGTTCTCACTCCAACAAAACAGCGGTACCCGCACTACCAGAAGCTTCCACGGCGTGTTCATGACTCGACGGTGAGCCACTACTTCCAGGAGCATCAGGTGATGGTCGTCAGTGAGGCACCCCTAAACAGCATCCTGAACAATCCAGAGGCCACAGGACGCGTGGCCCTGTGGGGCATCGAACTATCACCACTGGACATCATCTACGAGAAGCGACACGCAATCAAATCTCAAGTCCTTCCGGACTTCCTGGTGCACTGGATGGAGCTGCAGCTGCCTGACACCCCAGACATGTCGCAATCCTGGACAATGCATTTTGACGGCTCCAAACGCGAAGCCGGAGCAGGGGCAGGAGTCATACTGACCTCCCCGCAAGGTGACAAGATGAAATCGTCCGCGGATGAAATTGAGCCTCCAACAACGAGGCAGATTACGAGTCCCTCATCCATTGCATGCGGATGGCAAAAATATGCGGCACAACGCGCCTGGTCATCTACGGTGACTCCAACCTTGTCGTCCAGCAGACGATGAATGAGTGCGACGCACACGCCGAAAACATGATCGCGTACCGCGCACTATACAACGCACTCGAAGGAGAATTCGACGGCTGCGAACTTCGGCACGTCGGAAGAGAGAGCAACGAGGAGGCCGATAGACTTGCCAACATCGGATCCACTTGTACAAAAGTACCACCAGGTGTGTTCCTCGAACAGATCTGCGTGCCATCCATCAAGCGGAAATTCCCCAAGGGATCACCGAAGAAGCAAAACACTGGGGCTACGCTACCCGAAGGTCAGGAAGGACCCGAAAAGTTGGATACCGAAGTCGCCATGGTCAACCTGATGCAGGTCATGGCAGTCGAAGAAACCTGGACACGTCCATACCTCCAGTTCCTGCTAAACGGAAACTTACCAGACAACCCGACAGATGCCCGGCGCATATCTCGTCGGTCAAAAGCCTTCACCATCATCAACGGTGAACTGTACAAACGCAGCATTACAGGCGTCCTACAACGGTGCGTCACCATCAACGATGGCAAGACCATACTCCAAGATATCCACGAGGGCATCTGCGGCCACCACGCAGGAAGCCGCTCCCTTGTCGCCAAAGCTCTACGAGCAGGATTCTATTATTACGCCATGAGCGACGCAAAGGACGTCGTCCGAAGATGCAACGGGTGCCAACGGTTCGCCGACAAACCGCACGCACCTGGGTCCGAACTTCGACCCATACCCATAGCTTGGCCTTTTGCTCAATGGGGCCTTGACATGATCGGCAAACTGCCAAAATCCTCGAAGGGAGGACACGTCTTCCTCTTGGTCGCAGTCGACAAATTCACCAAGTGGATCGAGGCCATGCCAGTCACCAACCAGAAGGGCAAAACCGCCGTCAAGTTCTTCGAATCCATAGTCTCTGAGTTCGCGTACGCGACATCATCACGGATAATGGATCAAACTTCATCTCCGAAGAATTCCGGGACTTGCGAAGGCCTCGGGATCAATATCACGTCGCCTCGGTGGCGCACCCGCAAACAAACGGGCAGTGGAAAAGGCCAGCGGCCTAATCGGCGCTGGCATCAAGAAAGCGCCTCATGAGCTCACTCGAGCACAAAGCTGGCGGCAACTGAAAAGAGCTACCGTCATCTGTGGAGCTTACGAACTACGCCAAACAGCTCCACCGGCTACACACCGTTCTTCATGGTACACGGATCTGAGGCTGTGCTACCAGCCGAAGTACGTCACCAGGCTCCACGAGTCGTCTCTTACAGCAAAGCCAAATCCACGGCCGCACTCGAAGATGCCGTCGACACACTCGACGAAGCACGGGATATAGCAGCAGCTAGATCCGCGGTGTACCAGCAAAGTCTCCGCAACTATCACAGCCGCCCAAGGTCGCCGTCGAAGGAGACCTCGTCTTGCGACTCAAGCAAAAGCGACCGAATAAACTCGAGTCGCCATGGGAAGGACCCTATGCCATCACCGAGGTCATCCCAGGTGGCGCCTATCGCCTCAAGCACGTGGAGTCTGGAGTCGCATACTCCAACCCATGGAACGTCTCGCACCTGCGACGATTCTACCCATAGCAATGGGCAATGTACCCCTTTTACTTTCAATAAGGCTTACAGCCAAGGCTACTCAGCCGAACCATGTACCTCCTCCATTACGCTACAAATAAAGCTAAGTGTCTCGCTCCCAACCTTCGGTTGACTATTTCTCTGCAACTTTGATTACATGCTACTAACGCAATCGGGGGCTCCCCCAACCTCACGATCTCATCGACTGAGGACAACACGTGTACACCTGAGTAGCTGACCACGTCAGGCTAACGAAAAGGGCACGTACCACATCAAAGCACTCGGGGGCTCCCCCCACCTCACGATTTCATCGACTGAGGACAACACGTGCACACCTGAGTAGCTGACCACGTCAGGCTAACGAAAAGGACACGTACTATCAAAGCACTGCGTGCTCGCTAAGAAGCGAACCTTTACAACAAAGGGCACATACACGCCCAGTCGCAATATACAAATTTTACATCTATCTGTTTATTTTCAGGTTCTACCTATTCTGCAGAATAGCCTGAGCACGCTGCTCAAACAAATCTACAATCTGTTCGGCATACTGCCTTACAGCCGCGTAATGCGGACGCATATTCCACTCGCCACCATCTGGCCGAGGAGGTGGCCCAGTCGCCACAACAGCCAAATCTACATCAGGGCGATGCACCCTCACAAGAGACAAGGCAGCCTTCACCCCTGCGACAAGCTGCTGCCGCACCAGCTCCTTGACATTGCTGGCACTCCGAAACTTCGCCAGAAGACCTGCAAGGGTCGTCGGCGTGCCATCCAACGGAAACATGACGTGCAACACAGAGGACAGCGATGTCTGCACCTGGCGGAACACCCGCGAAACCTGGAAGACGCGATCCTGCACCGTCGCCAGAACCATGGCACGATCGCGATCCATCCAAAAGAAGCCACCGGCTTCCATGTCCTGTTGAGTCAAACAATTGACTCGAACAGCAATGCGCTCCTTTTCTTCCTTCGGAGCGAGATTCGCACCTGCGCCAACAGCACAGACCAAGAGTAAGGCCAGCAGGCTCACCCGAAGAACTAAGCTACGGCCCAAAAGAAGAATCAACTTACACTGCAGCTGCTCGGACAGCCGACCCAGCTCCGCCATCAAGTATTCCTCTCTGGCTGCACTACGGTCTGCTTTGGACTTCCAAACGTCGGCCGCGTAGCCCAAGCAAATCCTCTCCAAGCTGCGACGCGATCCCATGAGCGAGCTGCGAGGAATCATCCAACGATGCTCGCAAGGGCCTTTCGGATGAAGTACCAACTGGGTCAACACCCGAAGGAACCTAAAGCAGAAGAAAAAGAAGGCACACAGACACTCAGCCAAAGATAAAGCCCAACTCGGAGGAATTCATTAAATAAGGCCACTGCGTGGCTCAAGAATGGTGCTACAAAAGATATTTATAGCAAAAGTAAACTACATACTACCCTACATCTCCTATGCCTAAGGCGTAGGACACCGAGTCGCCTCAGAGCCAGACTTCCTAGCTTTGGCCTCGCCCTGCTGCCGCAGCGCGTACTCAGACAACAAGTCAATGAGCTTGGGCCCATATTGTCTACAGCAAGCGGAGTAAGCAGCGAAGGCTACCTCTGATCCATCCGCAGCCGTCGGCATCCGAGAAGTGATCTGGGGCAAGTCCAGCTCCGCCCCAGCCGCCATGGCCATCGCCAGCCGGCGACGCCGCCGATGCCCTTACGCTGCGCTTATGCGCTGCGGGCCGACAGAGCCTCTACAGAGCACCCACATCTTCAAGGGTTGCGCCCTTCGGGAAGAACTCCTGGTAGAAGCGACCAAGGACCTCCTTTGCCTTGGCAAGGGAGTTGACGACGGTGCTGCAGCGGTCTTCGACCGCCACAGTGGCATCATCCAGAGCACTCCCGTGCTCCAGAGCACCACGGTCAAACTCGATGCCTGCGGCATCTGAGACAAAACAGAAGAAAACATGAAGAAAAGCAACATAGAAGAGGACCCGAAGAAAAAGAAGCAAGTACAAAAGCTAGCACTCACCCGAAATAGCCTTGGCAGCAGCCATGAGCTTCTCCGCTACTCCTACCTCACGACCTGCGGCTTCCTGCTGCAGACGCTCTTTCGCTTCGGCTGCCTTTGACAGCTCCAGCTCAAGGCGCTCTTTCGCCTCTGCTCCAATTGGCCAAGGCTCTTCTTCAGAGCATCCACCTCACGAAGAGAGTCCTTATTCTCCTCTGCATTCACAACAAGCCAGTGTCAACAACCAGGACAAGGATAAACAAAAAAAGTACTACAAGGCAGACGAATACCTTGCAGCCGCTGCAGTTTCACCTCCAGCGTCAGGTGCTCCTCCACCAGCCGCTTGGCCTCTCGGACACAAGGCTGCAGAAAAAAGCAATAGCAGTAAGAGCATGACTTGGAGGCTCCGCCCAAAACAAAGAAGCAAACACAACATCAGCACACGAAGACGCCCGGGGGCTCCCCCCGTGACATGAAGCAGAAAAAATTACGTGCTCCGAAGGCGAACCCGCAGGCCCGCCTGCGAAATTCTGAGGCGCAACCACCAGCCTCTCCTGCACAAGAGGATCCGGAGCGGCGCCACCCGAAGTCGCCATCGCCTGCGGAGGAAGCGACGCAATGTTCGACTCCCCCATCATCTCGCGCGCTCCATCACTAGAGCCGTCGGAGGATTGCCTACATACGAATCAATCAACACAGGCGCAAAATAACAAGTGAGCAAAAGACAACAGTGGCAACAAGCACACTTACGAGCCCAACGCGCTCAGGTCAAAGATAGGAGAAGCCCTCCGGGCCCTCTTCTCCTCCTTCTTCTCCTCCTTCTTCTCTTCCTTCTTCCTCTTCTTTGGCGGTGCGGGCAACAGCTCGCCTGAGAATGGCAGGAATGGGAGAGGAAGAACCCCCCTGAACATCATCATGACGCTCAAGACCCTGAGGATTCCTGGGAGTCGGAGGAGTCGAGGCATCCGAAGACTCGCTCGAGCTCCGTGATCGCTTGCTCGAATGATCCTCACCCGAATCGTCGGCATCCTCCACCGGAGATCGCGTCGATGGAAGCTTGGACACGGAATCCACCACTTCATTATCCGGGGCATTCGGATACCTTTCGGGCAATGGTGGCGCCATGCCTGGCACTTTGAAGCTCTACAAGATGAGAAGAAACTTTGTTAGCAAACAAAGGACACAAGTACACAACTGACAAAAAATTCCCTTACGTGCGCAAATCTACACCTTTGGCACGGCCAACGTCGACAAAAAGGGAGGAGTCAGCGACTTCCCCGGAATTTTTTCGTCGGCCTTGAAATTCAACAGCACGCGAAGATCCTTGTCAAGGTCCATCTCGGAGACCTTCTCACTCGAAACCCTCGTCGGATCACGGCGCCCAGAGACAGGAACATCGGGTGCGCTCTAGCTGCAGCTGCTGACGCTCAAGAAACACCCGGATAATGTCGACACCGTTCACCTCCTTCTCAGGAATCAATTGGAGCTCCTCCACCCGACGGTACAAGGCCTCTATCTCCGCCACCTCACCATCTAAGATCTGGTTTTTCTAGGATCTTTTCTTCACAATCAACTGGGAGGGGTCAAAAGGCACAAGACCAAAATCTTGCCCAGGCAGAACGGAGTCACGGATGTAAAACCATTTCCTCCGCCAGTACTGGACAGATTCGGACATGGAGAAGGAAAAGAATTGGACATCGGGACTAAGAGAGATGATGAAACCCCCAATGGGGTACACACCATCCGAACCAGACTGCCTCCTCACGGAATACAACTTCCGGAAGAGGCCAAAGTGCGGCTCAATGCCAAGCCAAAACTTCATAAGCGTGATAAAACACGCAATGTGGAGAAGGGAGTTGGGAGACAGATGATGGAGTTGAACCCCATAGAAAAAGAGCAGTCCACGAAGGAAGTCATGGACTGGATACGCAAACCCACGCAAAACGAAGGCGACAAACATAACCCGATACCCAGATGGGGGACGGGGGATTACCTCACTGCCGGGGAGTCTCACAGCCGTCGTGTCCTGCGGAATCAGGCTCCGCTCGCGCAGCTTGCGGAGATCACTCTCCCGCGTCTCGATGCGCCGCCACCATCGGTGACACGGCGATGGTGGCGCCCTTCTTGCCTCCGGCGGCGCTGGTCCCAACTGCATATGAGGACTTCTTTGGCTTCCCCATGGTGCTACGGTGGTGGTGGCATTGCCAACAACGAACACAAAGGAAATGCGAAAGGAACTCTCATCACGCAGCAAGAATCGCTCGAGCGCAAGGAGGTAGTAAAACGCAAGAACTGGTGCGGTGAAAACAAACCACGATTTCACCATGGATTATAATAGCAAAGACGATGCACGCTGACCGTCCATCAAGAAGACCTAACGCCAACGGCAGATCTGGCCGTACACGTGTCAGCACCAAAACGAACCGTCGTTCCCACGACGTCCACTACGCGCGGAAATCGAGGAAACGCCGTAATCATCTCCACGCCACGCGTGACCGGTCAATTCAAAGTCAGGAAGTGGGACCCACGCTTCGTCCAGTCAAGTCATCTCTGACGCAGCAGACGTTTGAGGTCATCGATCATCAGCACTGACGTCATCAAAAGCTATACTAGCACCAACTTCGGCTACAAAGCCAAGAGTACTCACTCGAATCTACGATTCGACTAAATACTTGGGGGCTACTCCTATCGGGCGCTGGTGCGCACCGATGTACTTCCGGGTCAGGCACGCCCGAGATTTTCCTACTACCGTTGCATGATACAAGACTCGAGTCTCTGCCCGAGTCTACGACTCCGCCAGACACTCGGGGGCTACTCCAAACTGGAGCAATGGCCGTTCAAACACAAGAGCTTCGAGTCCTACGGACTCGGGGGCTACTCCCATAGGGAGGAAGGATTCAAGCATCCGAAAATTTTCGAGTCCTTCGGACTAAGCAGCTGAGCAACGCTTGCACTAAAAGTCTCCGCTCGAGTCTACGACTCGAACAGACACTCGGGGGCTACTCCCATAGGGAGCGCTGGTCGCGCACCCTATGAAATCTTCGACTGCAATCTTCCGGATCCGCATGCAAAAACTTTTCGGCAACTCTGCCCCAATTAATGCTAAGTGAGTAACATCCTCCTTGGCCACCCGAAACACCTCCGCGGTGATAAACATTCGGATGCTGCGTCTGCGATGCAAAGATAAGACCTACAGATATCATCTGATGGCACAACGCACTTTTGATGCGCTGATAGTATGAATCCGTACCAGCAGGTACGATGAAAAATCCCGACGGACGCGTTGGGTACATCATTTAAAATCACTGGAATTCCACTCCTGTAAGTCCTCCGCGGCCTGAGTCGAATTACGCCAGCATATGTTCCGGGTTCGAGTCGAGGGACTCGCACCTGAAGAAGATCGTGTTGTTTTGTCCTAAGACGATTAACTGACCCTGATCCGTCGGGTGAGTCAGGCACACGCATCAACAATCCCTACACATTCTCTTGAAAGACAGAGTTACACCCGAAGGATTGAAGAGTCCTCAGCCGAATCTACGATTCGACTGAACACTCGGGGGCTACTGACACGGTTATACCCGACGGGTACATAACTTCAGCATACTTGGTCCAGCCCAAGGAAGGCCCACAGCAGACATACGCTGGCCCATGAATATTTTCGGGTGGCCAAGGCCCATGACGCCTTCGGATCCTTGGAGAGAAAGACTAGAGTTCGAATACAACTTGTAACCTACTCGTATCGGTACCTGAGACCTAGCCTCCTCATATATAAAGGCTAGGAGGGGCCAACGAGCAGGAAAGATCCATACTTTTGTACACGCCTCCACGCTAGATCGAATCTGCGCACCCTGTAACTTTCGGTTCCGCTGTAATCAAAGAGCAGACAAGCAGGAGTAGGGTTTTCCCTCCGGGGGCCTGAACCTGGGTAAATCTCGTGTCCCCTGGTTGCTTGTCTGTTAACCGTGCCACGATCTCCAGCATCCCCATCTTCTCCAAAACCCAAGTCCATAACAATGGGCATTGACGAGATTAAACCTCGTCATCTCTCTTTTCCAAACTTAACGTTTTATAAACCCCAAGGCGTGAGTAATATCGCCATTGGGTAGGATTTTGGGAACTTGGTGCGTAATATCCAAGTGCTAGGTTGTTTGGACACTTGCTGAGTAATATCCACGTGTTCCATTCGACCCTATACTATATATCAAAGTTTGCAAAGTAGGGAAAACTTTCTTCCTCTTTTCTTATTACATTGATAAAATTGGCTTTACGCAAATGAACCCCGGAGCCTACTCTTAGCCTTGCATGTAGAGATAGTCTTACTCTTTCCTTGGTGTAATTTGCCAATACATTCAAAGTATTGACCCAACTTGTTGGCTGCACGTCTTATGTGCAGAATCCGAAGATTGAAAGGTGCGTAGGGATCATGGGTCTTCACGCAACTAGCCTGAGGCGTTGATGGACTCAAGTTTTACTTAGTTTCCGCTGTTTTATTTGAGCTAGCTATAAGCTATGCAAGTTGTAATAAATATACTCTGGATTATTCGTGTAATAATGACTTGTGTTTTACATGCTATTCATCGACTGTGAAGTGCTAGCTATTGATCCAGGGACTAGCATGTTAATCACAGGGACTTAGAATCCTTATCGATCCGAGGTCACTACATAAAGTTTAACACATGACATCTCTTAAATGCTCGGGTAATTAGAAATTGAGGAAATAAACATTACATAAACAAACAAAAAACGACTGCGTACCTGCCATCCACGAACACTATGACGAAACTAGGTATCCATGCACCAGAAAATATGGTGCTTCCTTGTCCACGCGCGACCAGCTTGGCCCCCACGCCCTCTCCTTCAAATATCCTCCAGTTGGCCGCAACAGTATGCCCAAGTACGCCTACAAGGGTATCCTAGAGGGTTTTTTGGGTGTCTTGCGCGCGATCCATGACTAGGTTGCGGAGGATAGTTTTCTTGTACTGAGTGGGTGGAGGGACAATGGAGACCTCGACATTAGGAGGAATAGCAGACATGATCGAGTTTTGAGGATATGCAAGAACTAAGGTTCCGTTGGATATACTCAAGCTGCCCTACTTAATCATGATCGAGATGTATTTATAGACGAGGGGACGACTCAACTAGTGGCGGCCTGCTACAGAGTGCATACACTGAAGCGCCGCCTAGCACACATGGCACCGAGTGCAGCATGCATGTGTATCCGAGATTCCCGAACACTAGGACAAAACATTTGTATCGTGCCCTAGTGACCTACACATCAATCGAGACTCAAGAATTAAATTAAACACCGGCCAATAGAATGACCAAGTAAAGACAAGTTGCTTCTCAGCCTTGTGCTGCTACTCTAATTAAACCAAAGATAGAGTACACTTTGCAATGATTCAATAATAATTCGATCTGTAATTACTCGTTTGCATCTGCCAACTTGTTCATGGATCGAAACAAAATAAGCTGAATTCTTTTTCTCATTTCTGAAAGATGCTTTGGTTAGAGATTCCTTGATGCATGTGCTCGGCTTGTCCGTGTGCTCTCCGTAGCCGATCTAGCAGCTGCGGCCATGTACCATCGTGGCTATTCAGATACCATGGCCGTCCAGATGCCAAGCCATAACGGTGCGCAAGTTGAGATCCAAGGCATAGCGGTGCCCAAATTGCTTGTAATCGGATCGTGTTACCTATATTTGGCGTACAAAATGCATGCTCAGAGGGACCTTTTTGGCATGAATTTAACATAACGTTTGAATCCAAATTTAGAAAAACGACGGATCGGCGGTACCCTCCTCCCCTCCTCCTTTTTAAAATAGATGTCGTAAACTTTCAAAATTTGGATATATCTAGATACTATTTATAGAGAATTCCTCCTCCAAGCCACTCGTCAACACCTTCTGCTCCTCGTTGGGTTCGGCACTCTTACTTATCGAAAATACTGCGATACACCCCCTATACTTGTGGGTCATCAAGCAGCCACCGCCGCCACACGACCAGGTGCGCCACCCTAGCCGCCGTTTGAAGCCGAAGCACCAGCGCCTACCCCAGCCGCCACCAGCGAACTGCCGCCGCGATCTGCTCTCCCGGGCCCGTTTGGTGTCGGGCCCACCACCACCGTGGCCGGCGCCGGTGGCAGCGGCTGAGGGGTGGTAGATCAGGGAGGGGGTGGTTGGCGACGGGAGTTGGTATAATGCCTTACGAAGCATGGTACGGATGGAAACCCTCGGTTGATCATCTTCGCACTTTTGGCTGCATGGTGCATGTCAAGATAGTGTCCGACCATAAGAGTAAATTGGCGGATCAGAGGACTCCAATGATCATGACGGGCTATGAAGGATCAAAGACATACCGTCTGTGCAATCTTTATACCAATAAGGTGGTTGTCAGGAGCGACACAAACTTTGAGGAAGGCGAGTCATGGAAATGGGGATCCAACGAACCGGGATATCCAACTTTTCACGTCACGTGGGATCTTGAGTATGAAGAAAATATGGATCAACCAAGCTTATCCTTGTCAGCAAGTTCAGGCCCAGAAGAAGTTGAAGCCTAGGGGAAGGTCCAGGTGTGGACACCAGGCCAGAAGCACTAGATATTCTCCAAGAAGACAAAGAGGTTAAAGAAAAGGCTAGTCCGTGGGCAGAAGATATGGAACTGGAAGGGTGCATAGATGCATGCGCAGCGATACCTGCACTTGTTTGCCCAACAATTATAAGAGGAGGGCGAGTTGAACTGAGCCTAGAAAACAGGAAAGCAAGGCCAGAAAGCGACGGTCCAAGAGTGTGGACTAGTGGCCAGACGGATGGAGGAGACCCAACAATAGGGGGTGCAGATCCATCAAGAGGATTTTCAGGTGGATGTTGAAGGACACGTCGTGCTTAGGGGTGATTGCTAGGAATAACCACGACACGACTCCGGCATGACGGCGTATGCGTATTGTGTATACGTATACAAACAGGTTTAGACTTTCCAACTAGTACACGTTGGAGTGTCTGATGGCACACGATCATGTGTTGTCCATGTAGTATACATGTTTGAGTCCGAGTAGGATAGGAGGTCGACTCGTACTCTACCTGAGCATGTATATATACATGTAACCTGTCCCTGTAAACGGCACCACCGTGAGTTCAAAGCAATAAAAAAGACGACACGCGACACGCGCGTGTGGCAATCCTATTTGTGTCTTGCGTGCATTGCTACTAGATTTGATCAGGTCAATCAAGCTAGCTTGGCCAGCTTGGTACTTGAGAGTTCCGCTCGGTTAAAAGGATCAACTAGCAGTGGATCAGTCACGATAGCTAGCTTCGCCTGCGGGCCACGTCGGAAAGCACTCGACAGGGCTACAGGGTTGTCGCAGGTCGTCCCATCGCAACGTCCCGGCGAAAGTACCGCCGGTTCTGGGCCAACAGTGATGTGATTCCTTTTATTCTTCATTTGGTACTGAATAATTAAGGTAGTAGTTAAGATTTGAGATGTGTTGATAAAGTGACTGTTCTTGGTTTTTATAAAGTGTAAAGATTGATCTCGATCAAGGATAGTTTATTTGTTTTATATACGTTCGGGTACACATACAAAACATATAATCAATGAGAAACATGTCCTAGCACCCATGATTGTTTCGTGCGATCAAGATCTTATTATTTTTATTCTCAAGTTTGCATGTATCACCTCTCACAGATTATTTTCTCCGCGTTATCTTTTATTGGATGTATTTATCTTGGCTTTGCAGATCTAATGGTAAGCTTGTTTGTGAGTTGTACAACATTAATGTGACAGAGATAAAAATAAGAAGATCCATTACTAGGAAAACAAGACCATGGATGAGAGGTCACGTGCAGATTGAATTAAAAATGGAATACATCTGATGGTACAAACCCACAAAAGCATGAAAATTAACTAGAAATATTTTATCCCGGAAACATGAGGTGAGAAAATGGGTGGACGACATTATTCTGGTGAACCAACACACCTAGGTGCGGAGGCAATCCCCGGGAAATACAACACATATATAGCTTTAATCTTAGCCAAGGGACGTATAGCCGGTGTTGCAACATGGCCCTGGCTCTGCTGATGAGAACACTGGTGTGTATACTTCGACCGGAAGGTGCTCAGTATTCCGAAGAAAATCGACCTTGATGGTACCAGTTGCAAGAGCAAACTCCCCAGTCCCACCGGTAACAGCCAACTGACCATTTAGCCCCAAGGCGTTTCCCATCACTTCAAGGGTGGATCCTTTGAAACTACAAGGATAATAAAATGCGAGATGTAGTAAAATATGAATCAGGGAGATGAGTTTATATTCGGACAAGAATTACAGTTTGCCATCAGTTTGAAAATAAAAGAGCTTCTAATGAAGTCCTAATTTACACCATTTTCATAATTTGACGGTATATTTATAGAGGAGAATACCAGCATCTATTTTTATGGGTAGACAGAAAATTAGTGTCATTCCATTTATCATGAAGGCTATTTTTACAGTTGTGCTTATGAAGCTTATTAAAGTTTAACACATAACATCTCTTAAATGCTCGGGTAATTGGAAATTGAGGAAATAAACATTACATAAATAAACAAAAAACGACTGCGTACCTGCCATCCACGAACACTATGACGAAACTAGGTATCCATGCACCAGCAAATATGGTGCTTCCTTGTCCACGCGCGACCAGCTTGGCCCCACGCCCGCTCCTTCAAATATCCTCCAGTCGGCCGCAACAGTATGCCCAAGTACGCCTACAAGGGTATCCTGCAGGGTTTTTTGGGTGTCTTGCGCGCGATCCATGACTAGGTTGCGGAGGATAGTTTTCTTGTACTGAGTGGATGGAGGGACAATGGAGACCTCGACATTAGGAGGAATAGCAGCCATGATTGAGTTTTGAGGATATGCAAGAACTAAGGTTCCGTTGGATATACTCAAGCTGCCCTACTTAACCATGATCGAGATGTATTTATAGACGAGGGGACGCCTCAACTAGTGGCGGCCTGCTACATGAGTGCATACACTGAAGCACCGCCTAGCACACATGCACCGTGCAGCATGCATGTGTATCCGAGATTCCCGAACACTAGGACAAAACATTTGTATCGTGCCCTAGTGACCTACAGATCAATCGAGACTCAAGAATTAAATTAAACACCAGCCAATAGAATGACCACGTAAAGACAGGTTGCTTCTCAGCCTTGTCCTGCTACTCTAATTAAACCAAAGAGAGAGTACACTTTGCAACGATTCAATAATAATTCTATCTGTAATTACTCATTTGCATCTGGCAACTTGTTCATGGATCGAAACAAAATAAGCTGAATTCTTTTTCTCATTTCTGCAAGATGCTTTGGTTAGAGATTCCTTTATGCATGTGCTCGGCTTGTCCGTGTGCTCTCCGTAGCCGATCTAGCAGCTGCGGCCATGTGCCATCGTGGCTGTTCAGGTACCATGGCCGTCCAGATGCCAAGCCATAACGGTGCGCAAGTTGAAATGCCAAGGCATAGCGGTGCCCAAATTGCTTGTAATCGGATCGTGTTACCTATATTTGGCGTACAAAATGCATGCTCATTGGGACTTTTTTGGCATGAATTTAACATAACGTTTGAATCCAAATTTAGAAAAACGACGGATCGGCGGTACCCTCCTCCCCTCCTCCTTTTTAAAATAGTTGTCGTAAACTTTCAAAATTTGGATATATCTAGATACTATTTAATATCTAGATTCATCCAAATTTAAAAAAACTTTCGTCATATATTTTGAGACGGGAGAGTATAAGACATAACCAAGGCAGCTGAATCGACGAGCATCGAAGTTTTAGTCACATTTTGTCAATGATGACTATGCTATACATGGTTTTGTAGCTTATGCTGAAGAATAACATGGTACATTTATGCATGTTTGGGGAGGTCTAAAATTAACACACTGCAATAGAACACAGCGGCCTTGCCGGTTAATGTCGAGGCACACGGCTATGGACGAAATCAGACTAGTCGCCGCCAACCATCTAGCTATTTTTGCGTTCATCTTTTCATCGACGTCTAAGTTTATTCGCCGCATGTTTTCTCTCCTATTGTGCTTTTACGCTCTACTCCGGCAACGAGACCACAACGACACACGGGAGCGCGTGCTAGCGCTGCAAAAAAATAAAAAATTGATGCCATATGGCGATTACGGTCATAAAAGATCCAGCGCAACGAGTTCCCCTATTCTTTTTGTGTTTGAGAAAAAGCTGCATTCATTCATTCAACCTCCAAAAGTATCCGAGGTCAGCAAGTTCACAAGACACACAGGGGTACACATATTACACAATTTAGAAAAGCAGCCTTCTGAAGCTAAAGAATGAGCAACGCCATTAGCCGTACGTCGCACCCACTTGACCCGATGGTCATCAAAGGATCGGAGATCGCCCTTAATCTCCTCCACCAGCTTCCCAGGAAGAGATCTATCGACATCCACACTCTGCAGTTTGCTAGCCACATTCAAGTCATCGGTCTCCAGAACAACCTGCCCCAAATTCAGTTCCTTTGCCAGGGACACGGCGCGCTTACACGCGCGTAATTCGGCTTCCTCTGGGTCAACAATGCAAGGGAAAAATGGCAACGCCAGCAACGAAACCTACATGTTCTTCGCGAGAGACCACTCCTCCACCGCCAAACCCTGCCTCCTTCATGAACGCCCCATCAACATTAACCTTCGACCATCCCGCATGAGGCTTCGTCCATCGCTCAACCAGCTTAAATTGAGCAGGAGCCTGTCGGAGCCTTCCGGAACCCGCCTCTCTAAGTCAGATCAACGAGAGCAAACAACAAGCAGATCTTTGTCTTCGCGCTAAAGGAACACTAGGACCCTCTGTCATTATTGGACGGAACAACTAGCCCCCACGCCACCATCCGCCGCCCTCCCCCTCCAGCGGAAGAGGAGACAAGCCTGTAATAACCATGCACTCCTGCCGGTCCATCGGCCCGAGCAAGAAACATCGTTCCGCCTCCCCACGCACCTTCAGGCAATCAAAAGGTCGTGCCGATGGCGGATTTAGGAGGAAACCTAGACCTATGACCACATCTGCCACACCTTGCACTGATACCTGATGGGTAAGCCGCAACCGCAACACGGTCTGGGCACCGGCCCAGCCGCTGCCAGCAGCCGACCTCCACGATCGGATCTCACGCCCAGGGAGCAGTGATTCGTCCATTTTGCATCACTATTCTATATCATAATTTACTGTTATTCATTGATATATTTCATATTAAGAGATGATACTTATGTGATTTCATCTGTTTTTGCATGGTTGATGACTTTTGGAGCATGGACCGCTGCAGTCATGTTTCTGATGGAAAAGGTGTTGTTTGGAGGCGAAATTCGCGAAGATCAAAAAATCCGGAAAAATACTTGGAAAATTCTATTTTTCCAGAAGATGAAGATTACATAAGGGGGAGTGGAGATGGACCATAGGGGGCCCACACCACCCACTGGCACGGGCAGCCCTAGGCCGCACCAGCAGGTGGTGTGGCCGCCCTGGCCCACTCCAGGCTCTCCCCTTTGGCGTATATTATCCCCACGGAACCCTAATACCTGGGGAGCAACCACAGAAAGATTCCGCCGCCTCTGCGGGGCGGAAAACACCGAGAGAGAAAGATCTCTCCGGCAGACAGAATTCTGCCGGGGGAATTCCTTCCTGGAGAGGGGAGATCGTCTCCATCAACACCACCATCAAGCTGGACTTCATCGGGATCATCATCATCATCATCACCACCATCATCTCCACCAGCACCATCATCACCACTTCATAACGCTGTAATAATTGGGTAGAATCTTGCATAGTTCTTAGGGGAAACTTTCCCGATGTTGATTTCTCCTTGTAGTTGATCCTATTGAGTGAACCATTGAATTATTGTTTAAGTTCAGATTGTTACACATCATTATATCATCTCTGATCTTTATCCATATGATGTCTTGTGAGTAGTTTGTTTAGTTCTTGAGGACATGGAAGAAGTCATGTTGTTAGTAGTGGAATTGTGTTGAGAAAGATTCAATGGTTTGATATTTAAGTTATGGTGTATTTCTTCTAGTGGTGTCATGTGAACGTCGACTACATGATACTTCACCTATATGGGCCTAGGGGAATGCATTGTGTATTTGGCTACTAATCGTAGGGTTTGCCAGAGTGACAGAAACCTGAACCTCCGTTAGGAAACCTTTGCACGAGGGATGTCAGGGTCTTAGAGTTTAAAGCTGTGGTTAGGTTTATATCTTAATTACTTTCTTGTACTTGTAGATGCTTGCAAGGAGTATAATGACAAGTATGTATTTGTCCTAGGAAGGTCGGTACATTAGCACAGGTTCACCCACACAACACTTGTCAAACTAAAGAAGATTAATCAACTATATGAAGCGAAAGCACTTGACAATATTCCCGTGTGTCCTCGAGAACGTTTGGTCATCTTAAGTAATACAACCGGCTTGTCCTTTGCTAAAAGGATTGGTCCACTTGTTGCATCTATTATTATTGTCTTTTATTTACTCGTACTTTATTTACCTACATTGTCAAAAAACCCTAAAAATCTGTTTGCTAAGTATTTACAGAGAATTCCTGCTCCAAGCCACTCGTCAACACCTTCTGCTCCTCGTTGGGTTCGACACTCTTACTTATCGAAAATACTGCGATACACCCCCTATACTTATGGGTCATCAAGACTATTTTCTAGCACCGTTGTCGGGGAGTGAAGCGTTATTGGAGAGTGGAACTGGTAAAGGAAACATCCACTATGAGTATTGTTTACTTCTGTTAGTTGCTTTATTTTCAATATGTATAATTCGCTGAGTTTCTTATTTATTAATGATACTACCACTGCTAAGATAGTAGATGAAGCACCACCTGCTGAGAATGATACTTTTAAAATACCTACAAGAATTATTGATCGTGTTATGGATAACTACTATTTTGGGGATGGAACTGTCCATCCCGGTGATCATTTTCTCTTTATACACGAATTATGCGGGTTGTTCAATTGTGCAGGTATTACAAAATATCAAGTCAAGAAGAAGTTATTCTCATTATCACTAAAAAGAAGAGCCGAGGAATGGTATAAGCTTGTGAAAAATGGTCAAGCTCTTGAATGGGAGGAAGTAGTACCTCTCTTTTATTCTAAATTTTATCCTCCTAGTGAAATTCATAAACATCGGAATCAAATAGGAGAGAGTACAACTCAAGCTTGGGGGAGATTGAAGTTACTAATGCTCAAATGTCCTATTCATGAGCTCCCTCACAATATTATTATCAATAACTTTTATGCAAGGCTTTCTCTTCATGATAAGGATTTATTGGATGCGTCTTGTGCTGGATCATTTACATGCATGGAAGAAGAAGCTAAATGGGATCTTCTAGACCGTATTCAAGACACTGCTGAAGCATGGGAGAATGTCAAAGGAAGGAAGTCAGGTATAAATTATGATTATGAATGCATTGAATCTTTTATGGGAACTGATGACTTTCATAATATTAGTAATGCTTATGGACTTGATTCTCAAGTTATTGCAAATTGTTTTAAGGCTTTTTCCTCTTATATTGAAATTCCGAAAAAGGAATGGAACAAGTATCATGTACCATATAAAGATATTATTAATTATGTTCCTGTTAGAAGTACTGAATTTTGCACTATTGATCACATCTTACCTGAACCTCATATCGAGAAAATACCCTTCCCGGATAAGGTAAAGGAGCACCCTATGTTAACTAGTGTAATTAATAATAGTACAAAGAGAACTGTAAAACCTGATGAACAAATAAGCATTGAACCAGCAGTAGTAGTTGTGAAAGACCTAGTCACTAAAAGTGTAGAAGATGGACATATTGTCTTCTGTGAGGATGCTTCTAATATCGTCTCACATACAAATAGAACTAGAAAGGCTAGTGTCCCTGTGCTCTCTGTTAGAATTGGTGATCACTGTTATTATGGTTTATGTGATATTGGTGAAAGTTCAAGTGCTAATCCTTACGAGCTTTATAAAGAAATTATGCATGAAATTAGTCCTTGCGAACTAGAAGAGATTGATGTGGTTATTCACCTTGCTAATAGAGAGACCATCTCTCCAATTGCTATTGTAAGAGATGTGGAAGTTGTTTGTGATAAGATTAAATATCCTGCTGATTTTCTAGTACTTGGTTCAGCTGCTAGTAACACCTATCCTATCATTTTTGGTAGACCTTTCTTGAACACATCTGGAGCCATTATAGACTGTAAAAGGGAGAAATTTTTAATGAAATTTGATGGGGAATCTTATGAGTTTAATTTTTCGAAATTTACTAAAATACCTTGTGAAAATGAAACCCATAATGAGGATTTTAGAGTTGAACAACTTGCTTGTTTTTCTCTTGCTCCTAACTGCTTTGCAGTAATTCATGGAAGACCACGAAAGTGAAATCTTCATGGAAGAAAGAAATGAGATTGGCGATATTCTTCGTCATCAACCTAAGATGCTTAAGCATAACTTGCCTATGGAAGATTTGGGTACCACATTGCCACCTAAAAAGGATCCGGTCTTCGATCTAAAACCTTTACCTGACGAACTTAAATATGTTTACATTGATGATAATAAAATATATCATGTTATTAATAGTTCTAACCTTTCAGGGATGGAAGAGGAAAGATTATTGGAGGTATTAAAGAAACACCGAGGAGCTATGGGCTATACTCTGGATGATTTAAAGGGGATTTCTCCTACTATATGTCAGCATGCTATAAATATAGAAGCAGATGCGAAGCTAGTGGTAGAACATCAACGTCGTTTAAATCCTAAGATGAAGGAAGTGGTAAGAAACGAGGTATTAAAACTCCTTGATGTTGGTATTATTTATCCTATTGCTGATAGTGAATGGGTTAGTCCTATTCATTATGTCCCTAAAAAAGGGGGAATGACCGTTGTGCCTAATGATAATGATGAGCTTATTCCCCAAAGAATAGTAGTAGGTTATAGGATGTGCATTGATTTCAGAAAAGTTAACAAAGTTACTAAGAAAGATACTAAGAAAAGTTAACAAAGTTACTAAGAAAGATACTAAGGAAAGTTAACAAAGTTACTAAGAAAAGTTAACAAAGTTACTAAGAAAAGTTAACAAAGTTCCTTTTATTGATCAAATGTTGGAAAGGTTTTTCTAAAAAGACCCATTTTTGTTTTCTTGATGGATACTCTGGGTTTTCGCAAATTGTTGTTAAACAACAAGATCAAGAAAAAACTACTTTTACATGCCCTTATGGAACCTATGCTTATAGATGTATGCCTTTTGGTTTGTGTAATGCTCCTACTACTTTTCAAATATGCATGTCTGCTATATTCCATAGTTTTTGTGAGGAAATTGTGGAAGTATTCATGGATGATTTTTTCGTCTATGGAACTTCTTTTGATAATTCTCTTCACAACCTTGATGAAGTTTTGTGGAGATGTAAAGAAACTAATCTTGTCCTTATTTGGGAGAAATGCCACTTCATGGTTAATGAAGGGATTGTCCTTGGATATAAGATTTGTGAAAGAGGCATAGAAGTTGATAGAGCTAAAGTTGAAGAGACGTCAAAGGTATTCTTAGTATCCTTGGTCATGATGGTTTCTATAGAAGGTTTATTAAAGATTTCTCTAAGATATCAAAACCCCTCACTAATCTTCTTCAAAAGGATGTTCCCTTTGTTTTTGATGATGATTGTAAGGAAGCTTTTGAAACTCTAAAGAAGGCTTTAACTACTGCTCCTATTGTTCAACCACCAGATTGGAGTTTACCCTTTGAAATCATGTGTGACGCTAGTGATTTTGATGTAGGTGCTGTCCTTGGCAACAAATAGATAAAAAGTTAAATGTTATCCATTATGCTAGTAAGACTCTTGACGCTGCTCAAAAGAATTATACTACTACTGAAAAAGAATTCTTAGGTGTTTTCTTTGATTGTGATAAGTTTAGACCTTATATTGTTAACTCAAAAGTTACCATTCATACTAATCATGCTGTTATCAAGTACCTTATGACAAAGAAATATGCTAAGCCTAGGATTATTAGATGGGTGATGCTCTTACAAGAGTTTGACCTACATATTGTAGATAGGAAAGTTGGTCAAAATCCTGTTGTTGATAATTTATCTCGATTGTAAAACATATATTTTGATCGTCTACCTGTTAATGATAGTTTCCCAAATGAACAGTTGGCTGCAGTAGGGGTAAGCTCGCGAGGGAGCCCTTGGTATGCTGATTATGCTAACTTTATTTTCTCCAAGTATTTGCCTCCAACTTTTACAGCTCAGCAAAGAAGGAAGTTCTTTTATGATTTGAGACATTATTTTTGGGATGACCCACATTTATGTAAAGAAGGAGTAGATGGTATTATGCGAAGATGTGTTCCAAAATATGAACAAAAGGAAATATTGCGGAAATGCCATGGTAGTGACTATGGAGGACATCATGCGGGAGATAGAACCGCACAGAAGGTGCTACGGTCAGGTTTTTACGGGCCTACCCTTTTTAAAGATGCAAGAAAATTTGTTTTATCTTGTGATGAGTGCCAACGAGTTGGTAACATTTCTAGACACAATGAGATCCCCATGAATTACTCTCTAGTTATTGAACCATTTGATTGTTGGGGATTCGACTTTATGGGTCATTTTCCCCCTTCAAAAGGTTATACTCATATTCTTGTTGTTGTTGACTATGTTACTAACTGGGTAGAAGCCATCCCTACAAAAAGTGTTGATGGGGAGACCTCTTTAAAAATGCTTAAGGATATTATCTTTCCTAGGTTTGGAGTGCCTAGGTATCTTATGACTGATGGAGGCTCTCACTTCATTCATGGTGGTCTTAGAAAGACCCTTGCAAATAGAGCTATCAAATAGAGAAATTAAACCTATCTTGCAAAAGACAGTTAATAGATCTAAAAAAAATTGGGCTAAAAAGTTGAACGATGCTTTATGGGCTTATAGGACTGCCTATAAAAATCCTATGGGAATGTCTCCTTACAAAATGGTTTATGGGAAACCTTGCCACCTGCCTTTAGAATTAGAACACGAAGCTTATTGGGCAGTGAAAGAACTTAATAGAGACTGTAAACTTGTTGGTGATAGAATATTATTTGACTTAATTTCGTTGGATTAATGGAGAAGTGAAGCATATGAGAAAGCTAGACTCTTTAAGGAAAACTTTTAAAGATGGCATGACAGAAGAATTCTTAAGGGAGAGTTCCATGTTGGTGAGAAAGTTCTATTGTATAGGTCTCGTCTCAGATTTTTTGCAGGGAAACTACTTTCAAAATGGGAAGGACCTTTTGTTATCGAAGAAGTATATCGTTCAGGTGCAATTAAAATTTCTTCTTTAAAAGATAATACTACACAAGTGGTGAATGGTTTGCGACTCAAACATTATGTTGCTAGAGATTCGTAAGATGAAGATATTGATGCTATTCAAGTAGTAACTCCGGAAAAAATTATCAAAGACCAAATTCAGATCAGCAGAGTTTGTTTTTGAATAGTTAATAGTTCTAGTAAGAAAAGTTCCGTGAAACTTATGTCCAGTTATATTTTTCCAATTTTTATCCAACAAGGAAAGCAACGAAGCGAAAGAGGGACGGAAACGGAGCCAGGATGGCTCACACCACCCCCTGGCGCGCCCAGGTGGTGTGGCCACCTCGAACTCCGTCTCTGGTCCGTTTTCTCCTAGTACCTTCCTTTTGTTGTAAAACTTCATAATATATAATCCCCCGAGGTTCATATATCGTGTTTTCGTTTCGATCTGTTTCTACTAGGAACTATTCTTAAAAGTTTAGAAGCATAATGGTCTCCAGCAACGATAAGGGCAAGGAGCCTATGGAGGAGGATCCCCAAGACCTTGGGCAGGAGAAGGAGAAGGAGATCAAGAGTAAAGATGAAGAGGAGACAAAGAAAAGCCATCATCCGCACACCGGTACTACCATTTCAAGCATTGGAGTGTTGGCAAACCCTGCCAAGATCAAAAGGACTGCACAGATGTCAACTGGAGGGAAGCCTCCGTGTCACTGTTTGGCTCCACGGTCACCTCCTCCACGCACCAAGAATCCCTTCTATACCCTTATCCATGAGCATCAATTCCAGAATATGCCCAAGGATAAACTACCCTCCAATTGGGATATGCCTCGTTCTAACCATGCAGGAAAAGAAGACTTCAAGGAGGAAGAGTGGGGAAAGAATCGCAAGAGCTGGAATTCGCAACCCGACATGATTATTGAGCCGCATTGAGCAAAACTCGGAGTTGATTCGTACTCTCACCTTCGAGATTGAGGACTTGGGGTAATTAATCAAAAAGCTCATCGAGAGAATACCACCACCACCGAAGGAGTAATTCGTCATCAGGTTTTGGCATCCCCTTGGTTTGTTCCAAGCTTGGGGGAGTGTCGCGGTATCACATCACTATCTTCTATCTTTTTACCTTTTTAGTAGACTCATATCATGAATAGAGAAGTTATCATGTAGGATGGTTTGCATTATGGAAGTGCCCCCCTCTCGATAGATATCTATGTATCCCTTGGTGTGAGTTGCCATTATGGAATATTAATGAGAAGTTCTATCATTTAGTCTTTTGCATATATTATATTAGTTTTCAATTTATGATCATATGATTGATCTTGTCGTTAGTATTGGTATGGCTTTAGGATCATTGAGTATATTTAGTTGGTACTGGCAAACCTAGCTCGGTCAGTAGCAACACTATTTTGAGAATTGAATGAAAAGATAAAAGTACTCTAAAGAAATATAATTTCATCATCTTTCTTTCTTGGTTTGCTCAATAGCTTAGTATTATCTAGTTGAGATCTTTTGTGCATCCAAGGAAGATTTCATGTTTGTTTTTATCACTTGTATGTTTGTTTGTTTCCCTCAACTCTTATGCTTGCTACCAGACTTGCTAGCCAAAAACCTGTACTGAGAGGGAATGCTTCTCGTGCATCCAATCCTTAAACCAAAACCAATGCCATTTGTGTCCACCATACCTACCTACTAGCACTATTGCTATTCCAAGTAAATTCTTGTTTTTATCTATCTTCCAAATTAAACTTGTTATGTTAAAACTAGTGATACAAGCTCTCACGAACTTGAAGGCACACTTTACTTTCCTGTACTTAATAAACTTGAGCCATTGCGTCCATCTTTGTTGCGTATATGCTTGCGCTTTATAAGTTGAAGTTAGCAAAACCATGTATCATGGGGGACGCTTTCAACATTGCACTTATTATTCCGTTGATATCATGATTCTTTTGCTTATGGATCCCGACGGTGTGAAATAAAAGGGAAACTTGTAAGATCATGGAGTTTGTATGTGTGTTAGAGAAAAGCCTGGGCCGCTAGCCTAAGCCATGCCTAATCATGGTGGAAACTTGCAGCATAACCATAATGAGCACTCTATGAAGCATCCTCAATAAAAACCTATGCAAATAGCAAATAAAAAGATCGCTGAGATGTTCATTGTCTGCTTGCCTTGTCATATTGATTATGGGATAGCTCTCAGATCATGTGCAAGGGGTACCCCTTGAGTTCTCTATGATACATATGTATTTACAATGACAAGAGCTTACTTGTGACTGAAGTTGAGTAGCACGAGGTTCGCACTGTAAGTAAGGGCATGAGATTTCAACTTATAACTTGTCAAGCATATCCTCTTAGTTGTGTCACTTTAACCTTAATAACCTAAAAATGCCTATGATAGGGGCAATGAGAGCTGAAAGCTAGTAAGTACCATAATTTTTGGAAGCTCTTTATGAAACTTGAAATCCTTGCTTCCCTCTACGAAGGGCCTTTCTTTTACCTTTTTAGTTGAGTCAGTAAACCTATTCCCTTCTATCTCAAGCAAGTATTTTGCGTTGTTGTGTTTCATTCATTCATATGATGATTTATTCAATCATGTTTCTTATGCTCCTCGCTTTGCACATTTGCTCTTATCTTAGAGTTTATTACTTTGAAAGCTTTCATTGAAAACTCTTCATGTGTGAACTCCTGCAAATTGTCAACTATTCTTCGATCAAGAGCTAAGTTTGCCATTACCAATTGTTATTTACTTTATGTATCTTTATTGTGTTTCCTTTACTTATTGCAAGTTAAGTTATATAATAGTGAGTTGTCTTCTATTATGATTTATGTATTGATGAATGTGATGCTTCTTGTCTGTATTGTTTTATCGACTCTTCACTCCATAAACATGAGGTCATGTTTATTGAGCTCAGTTTTCGCTTGGGGACAAACGAAGTCTAAGCTTGGGGGGAGTTGATACGTCCATTTTGCATCACTATTCTATATCCTAATTTACTGTTATTCATTGATATATTTCATATAACGAGATGATACTTATGTTATTTCATCTGTTTTTGCATGGCTGATGACTTTTCGAGCATGGACCGCAGCAGTCAGGATTCTGATGGAAAAGGTGCTATTTGGAGGGGAAATTCGCGAAGATCAGAAAATCCGGGAAAATACATGGAAAATTTTATTTTTCCAGAAGACGAAGATTGCCAGAAGGGGGAGTGGTGATGGGCCATAGGGGGGCCCACACCACCCCCTAGCGCGGGCATCCCTAGGTCGCGCCGGCAGGTGGTGTGGCCGCCTGCCCACCTGTGCCTCTCCCCTTTGGCGTATATTATCCCCACGGAACCCTAATACCTGGGGAGTGACCACAAAAAGATTTCTCCGCCTCTGTAGGGCAGAAAACACCGAGAGAGAAAGAACTCTCTGGCAGACAGATTTCTGCTGGGGGAATTCCTTCCCGGAAAGGGGAGATCGTCGCCATGAACACCACCATCAAGCTGGACTTCATCGGGATCATCATCATAATCACCACCATCATGTCCACCAACACCATCATCACCACTTCATACCGCTATAACAATTGGGTTGAATCTTGCATAGTTCTTAGGGGAAACTTTCCCGGTGTTGATTACTCCTTGTATTTGATGCTATTGAGTGAACCATTGAATTATCGTTTATGTTCAGATTGTTACACATAATTATATCATCTCTGATCTTCATCCATATGATGTCTTGTGAGTAGTTCGTTTAGTTCTTGAGGACATGGGAGAAGTCATGTTGTTAGTAGTGGAATTGTGTTGAGAAAGTTTCAATGGTTTGCTATTTAAGTTGTGGTGTATTTCTTCTAGTGGTGTCATGTGAACGTCGACTACATGATACTTCATCTATATGGGACTAGGGGAACGCATTGTGTATTTGGCTACTAATCGTAGGGGTTGCCGGAGTGACAGAAATCTGAACCCCCGTTAGGAAACCTTTGCACAAGGGATTTCAGGATCTTAGAGTTTAACGTTGTGGTTAGGTTTCTATCTTAATTAGTTTCGTGTACTTGCGGATGCTTGCAAGGGGTATAATCACAGGTATGTATTAGTCCTAGGAAGGTCGGTACATTAGCACAGGTTCACCCACACAACACTTGTCAAACTAAAGAAGATTAATTAACTATATGAAGCGAAAGCACTTGACGATATTCCTGTGTGTCCTCGAGAACGTTTGGTCATCTTCAGTAATACAATCGGCTTGTCCTTTGCTAAAGAAAGGATTGGGCCACTTTCTGCATCTATTATTATTGTCTTTTATTTACTCGTACTTTATTTACCTGCATTATCAAAAACCCCTAAAAATCCGTTTGCTAAGTATTTACAAAGAATTCCTGCTCCAAGCCACTCATCAACACTTTCTGCTTCTCGTTGGGTTCGACACTCTTACTTATCAAAAATACTGCGATACACCCCCTATACTTGTGGGTCATCAAGAAGCCACCGCCACACTACAGGGCCACCTTAGCCGCCGTGGTGAAGCCAAGCACCAGTTTACCCCAGCCGCCACGAGCCAATCATGTCGCGATCTGCTCTCCCGGGCCCATTTGGTGTCGGGCCCACCACCACCGCGGCCGGCGCCGGTGGCAGCGGCTGAGGGGTGGTAGATCAGGGAGGGGGTGGTTGGCGGAGGGAGTTGGTATAACGCCGTACGAAGCATGGTACGGATGGGAACCTTCGGTTGATCATCTTCGCACTTTTGGCTGCGCGGTGCATGTCAAGACAGAGTCCGACCATAAGAGTAAATTGGCGGATCAGAGGACTCCAATGATCATGACGGGCTATGAATGATCAAAGACATACCGTCTGTGCAATACTTATACCAATAAGGTGGTTGTCAGGGGCGACGCAAACTTTGAGGAAGGCGAGTCATGGAATTGGGAATCCAACGAACCGGGATATCCAACTTTTCACGTCACGTGGGATCTTGAGTATGAAGAAAATATGGATCAACCAAGCTTACCCTTGTCAGCAAGTTTGGTCCCGGAAGAATTTGAAGGCCTAGGGGGAGGTCTAGGTGTGGACACCAGGCCAGAAGCACTAGGGATTCTCCCAGAAGACAAAGAGTTTAAAGAAAAGGCTAGTCCGTGGCTAGAAGATACGGAACTGGAAGGGTGCTTAGATGCATGCGCAGCGATACCTGCACTTGTTTGCCCAGCAATTATAAGAGGAGGTTGAGTTGAAGTGAGCCTAGAATACAGGCCAGCAAGGCCAGAAAGCGACGGTCCAAGAGTCTGGACTGGTGGCCATACGGATGGAGGAGACCCAACAATAGGGGGTGCAGATCCATCAAGAGGCTTTTCAGGTGGATGTTCAAGGACACGTCGTGCTTAGGGGGTGATTGCTAGGAATAACCACGACACGACTCCGGCATGACGGCGTATGCGTATTGTGTGTACGTATACAAACAGGTTTAGACTTTCCAACTAGTACACGTCGGAGTGTCTGATGGCACACGATCATGTGTTGTCCATGTAGTATACGTGTTTGAGTCCGAGTAGGATAGGAGGTCGACTCGTACTCTAGCTGAGCATGTATATATACATGTAACCTGTCCCTGTAAACGGCACCACAGTGAGTTCAAAGCAATAAAAAATTTGTGTCTTGCGTGCATTGCTTCTAGATTTGATCTGGTCGATCAAGCTAGCTTGGCCAGCTTGGTACTTGAAAGTTCCGCTCGGTTAAAAGGATCAACTAGCGGTGGATCAGTCAGGATAGCTAGCTTCGCAAGCGGGCCACGTCGGAAAGCACTCGACGGGGCTACAGGGTTGTCGCAGGTCGTCCCATCGCAACGTCCTGGCGAAAATACTGCCGGTTCTGGGCCAACAGTGATGTGATTCTTTTTATTCTTCATTTGGTACTGAATAATTAAGGTAGTAGTTAAGATTTGAGATGTGTTGATAAAGTGACTGTTCTTGGTTTTTATAAAGTGTAAAGATTGATCTCGATCAAGGATAGTTTATTTGTTTTATATACGTTCGGGTAAACATACAAGACATATAATCAATGTGAAACATGTCCTAGCACCCATGATTGTTTGGTGCGATCAAGATCTTAATATTTTTATTCTCAAGTTTGCATGTATCACCTCTCACAGATTATTTTCTCCGCGTTATCTTTTATTGGATGTATTTATCTTGGCTTTGCAGATCTAATGGTAAGCTTGTTTGTGAGTTGTACAACATTAATGTGACAGAGATAAAAATAAGAAGATCCATTACTAGGAAAACAAGACCATGGATGAGAGGTCACGTGCAGATTGAATTAAAAATGGAATACATCTGATGGTACAAACCCACAAAAGCATGAAAATTAACTAGAAATATTTTATCCCGGAAACATGAGGTAAGAAAATGGGTGAAATAAATTAAAACGACATTATTCTGGTGAACCAACACACCTAGGTGCGGAGGCAATCCCCGGGAAATACAACACATATAGCTTTAATCTTAGCCAAGGGACGTATAGCCGGTGTTGCAACACGGCACTGGCTCCGCCGATGAGAACACCGCTGTGTATACTTCGACCGTAAGGTGCTTAGTATTCCGAAGAAAATCGACCTTGATGGTACCAGTTGCAAGAGCAAACTCCCCAGTCCCACCGGTGACAGCCAACTGACCATTTAGCCCCAAGGCGTTTCCCATCACTTCAAGGGTGGATCCTTTGAAACTACAAGGATAATAAAATGCGAGATGTAGTAAAATATGAATCAGGGAGATGAGTTTATATTCGGACAAGAATTACAGTTTTCATCTCTTTGAAAATAAAAGAACTTCTAATGAAGTCCTAATTTACACCATTTTCATAGTTTGACGGTATATTTATAGAGGAGAATACCTGCATCTATTTTTATGGGTAGATAGAAAATTAGTGTCATTCCATTTATCATGAAGGCTATTTTTATAGTTGTGCTTATGAAGCTTATTAAAGTGTAACCTCCCAAATTTTACAATTACATATGTTACTAGAAGCATGCATCGTATCTTTGCATCATGGCAACACATATCAAAAAAACTGCATAGTTTTTTTCTTCCTAAATCCCATAGTCATTTATAGACTAAAAGGGGTTAAACCTTTTTGAACCACCAAAACCCTTGCAAAAGTGTTATTTTATAATCCTACTCTAACCTCCTTCTTTTTATAAAAATTTAGAAACAAATTTCGTTTAATTCGGAGCCCGTTTGCAAAAGTTATTAAACAAATAGGAAAACAGAAAAAAATAAAAAGAATAAAAAAAAGGACGAACCCTAACCTAACCGGCCGGCCGAGCCAGCCCGGGACTTACCTACCGCCCACCTGGCCGGGAGGGCGACGCGCAGCACGTGGGCCGGCCCAGTAGCCGCCGCCAACAGCCTGCCTGCCTCCAGCCGCAGCCGCTGATGCCCCGGCCCCACCCGTCATCCCCCTCCTCTATTCGAGTCCAGCTCGAACACGAGCTCACTGCCCCGCTGCCAACCGCCTTCGCCCGAATCGGAGCAGATTCCGTGACCCCCACGCCAAGCAAAGCCGCATATAAGTACCCCGGCACGCCTCCCGCGAAACCCTAGCCTTTTTTCCACTCCACCGCCACCGATTCGCCGCCAATCTCTCGCCGGAGCGCCGCCGTATTTCGCCGCCTCCAGCCGCCGCTCACCGCCACCTCGGGAAGAGGGAGTCGACGCCGCCCCCGGGAACGGAACCACGGCGAGGAGCCGGTCGCCGTCGTCCACTTCACCAGGCCGGGGGAGCACCTCGCCGCCGACGCACCGCCGCCGTCACCATCGTCCTCGTCAACAAGTCGTCGTCGCCGGTGAGTTCTCTGCCCCCCCCCCCCCCGTCCGTTTGATCACGATCCGACGACCAGATTAGATCGCCGACCGAACCGCCCCGCCAATCACATCGCTGATGTCACCACCGCGTCGGCCACGCGCGCTCGCTGACTAACCTCAGCCGCCACTTGGCGCTACACAACTGGCCGCTGCTCTAGTTTTTCTTTAAATAGGCAGAAAACACTTTAATCTTGTAAAATCCATAGTAATTCGAGTATTAGTCCAAAAATTGCATATAATATACCGTTCGATTCATAAATTCGAGTAGAACACAGATCTACAATAATATTTCTGTTTTGCCACAGCAATCTTGCAGTAGGATTTAAAGTTTAGATTAGAGTATTTTAATTCTAGAAAATTATCCGTAGCTCCGTTTTAGTTGATTCTTGTTGCGTTGGCTTTGTATCAACGAGACCTTCTGTAGAATATTGTCCCATCATGCTTAGGGTGTTCAGATCTGTCTCGAGATAGATTGGAGTTGTAGATCTAGTTTTGAGATTGGATATTTAGGGTTTAACATAAAATACTTCAAATCTGCGGGGAATCGATTATAATGACATCCCCAACTCAACAACACCCCTGAATAAAATCCTTGATCAAATTTGAATCCATCCTTGCATATTACCATGTTGCATGCATACATATTCGACTTCGTGACTTTGTTTTCTGCAAATTGTGATTGGATCCATGTTTGTTTCGTTAGATTACTCGGAGTGCGCTGAGGAGTACTATTGTGTAGATTGCTGCTCGGATCAAGGCAAGTTACACCACTTGTTCATATTAATGTCCTAGTTTTTGACTATGCATGTTTTACTCTTCAAATCTTGTAGTATGCATGTGTAGGTTTTTAGTAGATTTTCTTAGTACTATTTTTGCAAGTGCAGTTTTGTAGTATGCCATGAGTAGCTTTATACTTAGGAATTTCCATCCTATTAGGTTCCCCTGTTTTTGCTAAGTATTGCTTGCTATGTTATATACATACTAAGTACCGTTGGGGGGTTCGAAAGACTCAAAATTTTCTAAGTATGAGAGCTCTCTCGAGCGAACCTTTCTTCTCAAAACCCCTTTCAAAATAAAACTAAGTTTTCTTCTGGGCGGAATGGTTGTCGGGTCAATGAGTGGATATTTGGTGGAGGACGGCCGCCCAGGAATCAAAGAAGTCTGCCATGTTTCAGAATTCAGAAGCTTCCAGTGCAACCACAATACATATGGGCTCTGTCTTGGCTTAGTACTTAGTGGGAAACCTCACCGGGGTACCAACATTTGGAGGTTATTGGCACGGTTGGATCCAGCTGGTAGAGGGGCTAATAAGGGAAGGATTCGCCATGGTCTGGTCCGTAAAAGGACTTGATCGTGGATTGTGGGGAAAGTGCACAACCTCTCGAGAGTATTGCAATCTGATCGATCAGCCGTGTTCACGGAAACAGAACAACTTTGAGCATCTGAAGGATGGAGCCTCTGAAAGATCTTCCTCTCTCTTTTCCAAACTTAACATTTTATAAACCCCAAGGCGTGAGTAATATCGCCATTGGGTGGGATTTTGGGAACTTGGTGCGTAATATCCAAGTGCTAGGTTGTTTGGACACTTGCTGAGTAATATCCACGTGTTCCATTCGACCCTATACAATATATCAAAGTTTGCAAAGTAGGGAAAATTTTCTTCCTCTTTTCTTATTACATTGATAAAATAGGCTTTACGCAAATGAACCCCAGAGCCTACTCTTAGCCTTGCATGTAGAGATAGTCTTACTCTTTCCTTGGTGTAATTTGCCAATACATTCAAAGTATTGACCCAACTTGTTGGCTGCACGTCTTATGTGCAGAATCCGAAGATTGAAAGGTGCGTAGGGATCGCGGGTCTTCACGCAACTAGCCTGAGGCGTTGATGGACTCAAGTTTTACTTAGTTTCCGCTGTTTTATTTGAGCTAGCTATAAGCTATGCAAGTTGTAATAAATATACTCTGGATTATTCGTGTAATAATGACTTGTGTTTTACATGATATTCATCGACTGTGAAGTGCTAGCTATTGATCCAGGGACTAGCATGTTAATCATAGGAACTTACGATCCTTATCGATCCGAGGTCACTACAGATGGTATCGGCAAAGTTGCACGTAGGACGTGACCCCTAGGATTGGAAACCACCGTTACCATGTGTGTTTTTGCTTTCTATATTCTTGAAGTTATTTGTTCTCTTCTAGTATTTCTCTTCCTTATCACCTTGTGCCTAATTTTCTTTCTCCTAACCTAAAGATGACGGCCTTCTACTACGACACCGCCGAAGACATCAAGTGCCTGCGCTTCGGGGAATGCCTTCTGGACATCATCAAGACGTTGCAGTTACCCATGCCGTCAATCAAGGGAGGCGAGTTGAGGAAGATGCACAAGGAAGGATGTTGGGCGATTAAAGTCATCCAACCAGGGCGCAGTCAGACAGAACCCAAGACAGAGGCCAATATACTCAACGTCACCAGCGACTCCAAGGAGAAAGGACTTAGTATCAGCTTGCAGGAGCTCATTGGACGCCTTTGCGGACGCCACCATAAAGAGATGGAAGGCCACTACATCAAACTCTTTGGAAGACGTGACGAGAAGGGAGTTCCAATCGAGCTAACCCTAGAGGAAAGGAAGACATGCAAGCGTCGAAGGATCCAATATCAAGACTTGGAGTTCCACATCAATGACCTTCAGAAGGGGAGCTGCCTTGAGATCGTGAGGAATGACGAGATTTGTGCCCTAGTCAAGGAGAAGGACGAGAAGATCGAGGAGCTAGAAGAGAAGATCAATTCCCTAGGAGGGGAGCTCACCGCCCAAGAAAAGAGGTTCGCTAATCAAGAGAAGAGGGTGCAAGATAAGAACAAGAAGATTAGGGAGCAAAGTCTTGTTCTCGCAAAGAATGAGATGGAGTTCAAGAACTTTGCCACCATGTTGATGGACCTGCGAGCAGCCAAGAGGAGCTTGGAGAAGAAGATCACGCCCGTGACTATGGGGTCAAGTTTGATCAAGAAGCTACAGAAGGAGAAGAAGGAACTCCAAGAGAAACTGGGAGCTGCTACCCAGGAGCTGCAGGAGGTAAGGGAACTTCAAGAAAGGCTCGAAGCTGCTACACCGGAGCCATAGGAGGTGAAGGAACTTCAGGAGAATCTTGAAGCCACGATGAGGAACATGGAATTATACAAGTCACTGCTGGAAAAGGAAGGGTTCATCATTGGGGATGAGGAAGTGGATGATGAGTAGAGTAGTTGGACCACCTCTAGTTCTATAGTCAAACGTTGTTCGCGATTGTAATGAGTACCAAAAATTATATTGGTTAGTTAAGCTTGGTTGAGTGTGTGGAACTATGTGCCTTGTGTGCCTTGTTTTTCTCGTGTGTTTTTCTTCTCTTGTTTACATAAGGGTAGGAGTTTATTCCTTAGGCTTTCTATCTATTTCTTAACTTGTCTCCCAAACACTCCAGATGGCGAGACGTGGAAACAACAATAACAACATGCCCCCAGAGATAGCACAACTTCTGAACTCCCAGAATCAGTTGATCCAACTCCTCACTCAAAACATGCAAAACAACAACAACAACAACACCAACAACAACAATCCGCCGCCTCCGCCACCTCCACCGCCCCAACAGGATCGCTTGACTCGGTTCTTGAGGTTGAACCCTCCAACTTTCTCAAGTAGTTCTGATCCAATTGTGGCAGATGACTGGCTCCGCACCACCAATAAGAAGTTAGACACCGTCCAAGTTGTTGGAGCTGATAGGGTGCGTTTTGCCGTGCACCAACTTGAGGGACCAGCCGCTAAATGGTGGGATAATTACCAGGTCACCCACCCTGACATTGAAGCTATCACCTGGAACCAGTTCGAGGCGGCCTTTCGTACTCATCACGTAGCCGCGAGAGTCATGTCACTTAAGAGACGTGAGTTCCGCGACTTGAAACAGCTGCACCGCTCTATCTCCGAGTATGGGGACCTTTTCAACAAGCTGGCACGTTATGCACCTGATGATGTATCCACTGATGCCAAGAGACAGGAGGAGTTCTTGAGGGGACTTAATGATGAAATATCTATTCAGCTTGTGGCTCTGAAGTTTGATAACTACCAGGAACTCCTGGACAGGGCAGTGGTAGTTGAAGCAAAGCAAAGGAGTATAGAGAACCGAAAGAGAAAGTCCACCTCACAAAAGCACAAGTCTGCCCCATATCAGAAGCAACGCACTTCGTCACCACCACCCCACAACCACAATGGCCACAACCACAATGGTCATCGTCATGGAGGACATAACCACAATGGCCATAAACACCGCAATGGAAATGGCAATGGGAAGGATCTGAGTGAAGTGACATGCTTCAAGTGTAACAAGACAGGACACTATGCAACTACCTGCCCCGATTAGATGAAGAACGGGAATAGTAATGGAAACGGCAACGGACACAACCATGGCAATGGTAATGGAAATGGGAAGAAGCCGAATCCGTTCGTCAAATCCACAGTGAATCATGTCTCCGTGGAGGATGCTCGTGAGGCACCCGACTCCGTGATTGGTAAGTTCAAGCTTAACTCCATCCCTGGAGTTGTTCTTTTTTATACTGGTGCATCGCATTCATTCATATCAAGGTTATTTGTGGATAGAGGCAAGATACCTACGGAGACTATTAGTACTCCCCTAAGGGTAAGTTCTCCTGGAGGAGAAATAGTGGCAAACTCTGGATGTCGTGGGTTAGAATTAAGGATTGGAGCACACACCTTTCCCACCAGCCTAGTCGTTCTGGAATCACAAGGCTTAGACATAATTTTGGGCACGAACTGGATGACCGAATATGAGGGAGTCATAGATTGTGCCAAAAGGACTATCGCACTCACGACTCCGGATAAGAAAAGGATCCACTTTAAGTCAACTTTCGCACTCAAAGAAAGTATGGTGAACTTACTTAAGGGGGTTAGCTTGGAGGATGTGCCAATTGTGAAGGAGTACCCAGATGTGTTTCCGGAAGAACTGCCAGGGATGCCTCCCGACCGAGACATCGAGTTTCTCATTGACTTGATGCCAGGTACTGGACCAATAGCAAAGAGACCGTACAAGATGGATGTGGATGAGTTGAAGGAACTTAAGAAACAGCTTAGAGAGCAATTGGACAAAGGCTTCATTGAACCAAGTGCATCATCTTGGTGAGCACCTGCCTTATTCGTGGAGAAGAAGGATAAAACCAAGAGACTAGTCGTGGACTATCGGTCGTTAAATGAAGTAACAATCAAGAACAAGTACCCTCTACCCAATATTAACAACATGTTCGATCAATTAAAGGGAGCTAGTGTATTCTCTAAGATTGATCTCCGATCAGGATATTTCCAGCTGAAGATCCGGGAACAGGATGTACCCAAGACAGCTTTCACCACGAGATACGGATTGTATGAATACATTGTGATGTCGTTTGGCTTAACCAACGCCCCAGCATACTTCATGACTATGATGAACAAGGTGTTCATGGAGTACTTGGATAAGTTTATCGTAGTATTCATTGATGACATACTCATATACTCCAAGGACGAGAAGGAACATGAGCGCATTGCTTTGATTATGGAAAAGTTAAGGGAACACAAGTTGTATGCCAAGTTTAGCAAATGTGAGTTCTGGTTGAAAGAAGTGGGATTCCTTGGTCATATTGTGTCAGCTAAAGGTGTTGCCGTGGACCCAAGTAAGGTAGCCTCCATGACAGAATGGGAGTCCCCTAAGAATGTGGGTGATATTAGGAGTTTCCTGGGCCTTGCAGGATATTACCGAAGGTTCATTGAAAACTTTTCCAAGATAGCAAAGCCTATGACAAAGTTGCTGAAGAAAGAGAAGAAGTTCCAATGGACCGAGGCATGTGATGCAAGTTTTCAGGAGTTAAAGAAGCACCTAGTAACAGCACCAGTTTTGTGTCTCCCTGACATCCAAAAGGATTTCCAGGTCTATTGCGACGCTTCCCGACAAGGACTTGGTAGTGTACTAATGCAAGATGGAAAAGTAGTGTCTTACGCCTCTCGGCAACTTAAGAACCATGAGAATAACTATCCCACGCACGATTTGGAACTAGCATCAGTTGTGCATGCGCTCAAGGTATGGAGTCATTACCTAATGGGCAAACATTGTGATGTATACACGGATCACAAAAGCCTTAAATACATCTTCACTCAAAAGGAGTTAAATATGAGGTGAAGGAGATGGCTTGAACTCATCAAGGACTACGACTTGGACCTGCAGTACCATCCTGGAAAGGCCAACGTTGTGGCTGACGCCTTAAGTCGGAAAGTCTATGTAAATGGACTTACCGTGGGAGAACTTCCAAATGATTTGTGTGAACAATTCAAGGACCTCGGGTTGGAAATAGTTCCGGAGGGATACTTAGCAACTATGGAGATAGTGCCAACGCTTCTGGACCAAATCAAAGAGGCCCAGAAGGGGGACAAAGAGTTGGAAGAGATAAGAGCTAATATAAGCAAGGGCAAAGCAAAAGGGTATCATACGGATGAACAGGGAACACTTTGGTATGAGAAGCGTCTGTGCATTCCCGAAGACCCCGATATCAGGAAGTTAATCCTTCAGGAAGCTCACGATTCGCCTTACTCAATTCATCCCGGTAATACAAAGATGTACATGGATGTGAAAGAAAGGTTCTGGTGGAACAATATGAAAAGAGAAATTGCTGAATATATCTCCTTGTGTGACGTGTGCAACAGGGTCAAGGCCGAACACCAAAAGCCAGCAGGACTGCTGCAGCCATTACCTGTGCCCGATTGGAAGTGGGACAAGGTAGGCATGGATTTTATCACAGGACTACCGCAGACTCGTTCTGGGTATGATTCCATCTGGGTAGTGGTCGACCACTTCACAAAGGTGGCCCACTTTATTCCCGTAAAGACCACCTACACGAGTGCTAAACTTGCCAAGATTTATATGTCAAGGATCGTAAGCCTTCATGGTGTACCCAAGGGGATTGTCTCTGATAGAGGTACCCAATTCACCTCTAAGTTTTGGCGACTACATGAGTCTCTAGGGACACGACTGAGTTTAGTAACGCCTTCCACCCACAAGCAGATGGATGAGCCGGAAGAGTTAATCAAATCTTGGAGGACATGTTAAGAGCTGTAGCTAGACTATGGGTCTAGTTGGGATGATAACTTGCCATATGCGGAATTCTCATACAATAACAGCTACCAAACTAGTATCAAGATGGCTCCGTTTGAAGTTCTATACGGCAGAAAGTGTAGGACTCCGCTGCTATGGAGTGGAGTTGGAGAACATAGTTTGTTTGGACCTGAACTAATCAAGGATGCCGAAGAAAAGGTGAGACAGATTCAAGACAGGTTAAGAATAGCCCAATCCAGACAAAAGAGTTATGCTGATTCCAAGCGTAGGGATGTGACTTATGAAGTGGGAGACCGTGCGTATCTTCGAGTTTCGCCACTACGAGGAGTTAAGAGATTTGTAATCAAGGGTAAGTTAGCACCCCGATTCATAGGGCCCTACAAAATCTTGGGTCGTAGAGGGGAAGTTGCCTATCAGTTGGAATTGCCCGAAATGCTAACAGTTCACGATGTTTTCCATGTGTCGCAACTAAAGAAGTGTCACCCGGAAATGGCTGAAACCCCACTAAAGGACACGGTTCCGTTGGACGAGGTTCAACTGGAGAACGATCTCACCTATGAGGAAAAACCCACCAGGGTTCTAGAGACAGCCGATAGAATCACTCGTACCAAGACTATCAGGTTTTGCAAAGTTCAATGGAATCACCATTCCGAGGAAGAGGCCACGTGGGAGCGTGAAGAAGACCTGAAGAAAGAACACCCACACCTATTTGCTAACCAACCTGAATCTCGGGGAAGAGATTCTTCTTAAGGGGGGTAGGTTTGTGACATCCCAAATTTTACAATTACAGATGTTACTAGAAGCATGCATCATATCTTTGCATTATGGCAACACATATCAAAAAAACTGCACAGTTTTTTTCTTCCTAAATCCCATAGTCATTTATAGACTAAAAGGGGTTAAACCTTTTTGAACCACCAAAACCCTTGCAAAAGTGTTATTTTATAATCCTACTCTAACCCCCTTCTTTTTACAAAATTTTAGAAACAAATTTCGTTTAATTCGGAGCCCGTTTGCAAAAGTTATTAAACAAATGGGAAAACCGAAAAAAATAAAAAAAATAAAAAAAAGGACGAACCCTAACCTAACCGGGCCGGCCGAGCCAGCCCGGGACTTACCTACCGCCCACCTGGCCGGGAGGGCGACGCGCAGCACGTGGGCCGGCCCAGTAGCCGCCGCCAGCAGCCAGCCCGCCTCCGCAGAGCCGACGCCCGGCCCCACCCGTCATCCCCCTCCTCTGTTCGAGTCCAGCTCGAACACGAGCTCACCGCCCCGCCGCCAACCGCCTCCACCCGAATCAGAGCAGATTCCGTGACCCCCGCGCCAAGCAAAGCCGCCTATAAGTACCCCGGCACGCCTCCCGTGAAACCCTAGCCTTTTTTCCACCCCACCGCCCCCGAGTCGCCGCCAAGCTCTCGCCGGAGCGCCACGCTTCCGGCAGCCGCGCCGCCGCCACCTCGGGAAGAGGGAGCCGACGTCGCCCCCGGGAACGGAACCACGGCGAGGAGCCGGTCGCCGTCGTCCACTTCACCGGGCCGAGGGAGAACCGCCTCGCCGCCGCCACTTGCCGCCGACGCACCGCCGCCGTCACCATCGTCGTCGTCAACAAGTCGGTGCCGCCGGTGAGTTCTCTGCCCTCCCCCCCGTCCGTTTGATCACGATCCGACGGCTAGATTAGACTGGCCGCACCGAACCGGCCCCGGCCAATCGCATCGCCGCGTCACCACCGCGTCGACGTCACGCGCGCCCCGCTGGACCAACTCCGTGCCGCCACTTGGCGCTACACAACTGGCCGCTGCTCTAGTTTTTCTTTAAATAGGCAGAATCTTGTAAAATCCATAGTAATTCGAGTATTAGTCCAAAAATTGCGTATAATATACCGTTGGATTCATAAATTCGAGTAGAACACAGATCTACAATAATATTGCTGTTTTGCCACAGCAATCTTGCCGTAGGATTTAAAGTTTAGATTAGAGTATTTTAATTCTAGAAAATTATACGTAGCTCCGTTTTAGTTGATTCTTGTTGCGTTGGCTTTGTATCGACGAGACCTTCTGTAGAATATTGTATCATCATGCTTAGGGTGTTCACATCTGTCTCGATATGATTGGAGTTGTAGATCTAGTTTTGAGATTGGATATTTAGGGTTTAACCCAAAATACTTCAAATCTGTGGGGAATCATTTCTAATGACATCCCCAACTCAACAACACCCCTGAATAAAATCCTTGATCAAATTTGAATCCATCCTTACATATTACCATGTTGCATGCATGCATATTCGACTTCGTGACTTTGTTTTGTGCAAATTGTGATTGGATCCATGTTTGTTTCGTTAGATTGCTCGGAGTGCGCTGAGGAGTACTGTTGTGTAGATTGCTGCTCGGATCAAGGCAAGTTACACCACTTGTTCATATTAATGTCCTAGTTTTTGACTATGCATGTTTTACTCTTCAAATCTTGTAGTATGCATGTGTAGGTTTTTAGTAGATTTTCTTAGTACTATTTTTGCAAGTGCGGTTTTGTAGTATGCCATGAGTAGCTTTATACTTAGGAATTTCCATCCTATTAGGTTCTCCTGTTTTTGCTAATTATTGCTTGTTATGCTATATATATACCGTTGGGGGGTTCGAAAGACTCAAAATTTTCTAAGTATGAGAGCTCTCTCGAGCGAACCTTTCTTCTCAAAACCCCTTTCAAAATAAAACTAAGTTTTCTTCTGGGCGAAATGGTTGTTGGGTCAACGAGTGGATATTTGGTGGAGGACAGCCGCCCAGGAATCAAAGAAGTCTGCGATGTTTCAGAATTCAGAAGATTCCAGTGCAACCACAATACATATGGGCTCTGTCTTGGCTTAGTACTTAGTGGGAAACCTCATCGGGGTACCAACATTTGGAGGTTCTTGGCACGGTTGGATCCAGCTAGTAGAGGGGCTACTAAGGGAAGGCTTCGCCATGGTCTGGTCTGTAAAAGGACTTGATCGTGGATTATGGGGAAAGTGCACAACCTCTCGAGAGTATTGCAATCTGATCGATCAGCCGTGTTCATGGAAACAGAACAACTTTGAGCATCTGAAGGATGGAGCCTCTGAAAGATCTTCCTCTCTCTTTTCCAAACTTAACGTTTTATAAACTCCAAGGCGTGAGTAATATCGCCATTGGGTGGGATTTTGGGAACTTGGTGCGTAATATCCAAGTGCTAGGTTGTTTGGGCACTTGGTGAGTAATATCCACGTGTTCCATTCGACCCTATACTATATATCAAAGTTCGCAAAGTAGGGAAAACTTTCTTCCTCTTTTCTTATTACATTGATAAAATTTGTTTTACGCAAATGAACCCCAGAGCCTACTCTTAGCCTTGCATGTAGAGATAGTCTTACTCTTTTCTTGGTGTAATTTGCCAATACATTCAAAGTATTGACCCAACTTGTTGGCTGCACGTCTTATGTGCAGAATCCGAAGATTGAAAGGTGCGTAGGGATCGCGGGTCTTCACGCAACTAGCCTGAGGCGTTGATGGACTCAAGTTTTACTTAGTTTCCGTTGTTTTATTTGAGCTAGCTATAAGCTATGCAAGTTGTAATAAATATACTCTGGATTATTCTTATAATAATGACTTGTGTTTTACATGATATTCATCGACTGTGAAGTGCTAGCTATTGATCCAGGGACTAGCATGTTAATCACAAGGGACTTAGGATCCTTATCGATTCGAGGTCACTACATAAAGTTTAACACATGACATCTCTTAAATGCTGAGCATGTATATATACATGTAACCTGTCCCTATAAACGGCACCATCGTGAGTTAAAATCAATAAAAAAATTGTGTCATGCGTGCATTGCTACTAGATTTGATCAGGTCGATCAAGGTAGCCTGGCCAGGTTGGTACTTGAGAGTTCCGCTCGGTTAAAAGAATCAACTAGCGGTGGATCAGTCAGGATAGCTAGCTTCGCAAGCGGGCCACGTCGGAAAGCACTCGACGGGGCTACAGGGTTGTCGCAGGTCGTCCCATCGCAACGTCCCGGCGAAAGTACTGCCGGTTCTGGGCCAACAGTGATGTGATTCTTTTTATTCGTCATTTGGTACTGAATAATTAAGGTAGAAGTTAAGATTTGAGATGTGTTGATAAAGTGACTGTTCTTGGTTTTTATAAAGTGTAAAGATTGATCTCGATCAAGGATAGTTTATTTGTTTTATATACGTTCGGTACACATACAAGACATAAAATCAATGTGAAACATGTCCTAGGACCCATGATTGTTTCGTGCGATCAAGATCTTAATATTTTTATTCTCAAGTTTGCATGTATCACCTCTCACAGATTATTTTCTCCGCGTTATCTTTTATTGGATGTATTTATCTTGGCTTTGCAGATCTAATGGTAAGCTTGTTTGTGAGTTGTACAACATTAATGTGACAGAGATGAAAATAAGAAGATCCATTACTAGGAAAACAAGACCATGGATGAGAGGTCACGTGCAGATTGAATTAAAAATGGAATACATCTGATGGTACAAACCCACAAAAGCATGAAAATTAACTAGAAATATTTTATCCCAGAAACATGAGGTGAGGAAATGGGTGAAATAAATTAAGACGACATTATTCTGGTGAACCAACACACCTAGGGGCGCAGGCAATCCCCGGGAAATACAACACATATAGCTTTAATCTTAGCCAAGGGACGTATAGCCGGTGTTGCAACATGGCCCTGGCTCCGCCGATGAGAACACTGGTGTGTATACTTCGACCGTAAGGTGCTCAGTATTCTGAAGAAAATCGACCTTGATGGTACCAGTTGCAAGAGCAAACTCCCCAGTCCCACCGGTAACAGCCAACTGACCATTTAGCCCCAAGGCGTTTCCCATCACTTCAAGGGTGGATCCTTTGAAACTACAAGGATAATAAAATGCGAGATGTAGTAAAATATGAATCAGGGAGATGAGTTTATATTCGGACAAGAATTACAGTTTGCCATCTGTTTGAAAATAAAAGAGCTTCTAATGAAGTCCTAATTTACACCATTTTCATAGTTTGACGGTATATTTATTGAGGAGAATACCTGCATCTATTTTTATGGGTAGATAGAAAATTAGTGTCATTCCATTTATCATGAAGGCTATTTTTACAGTTGTGCTTATGAAGCTTATTAAAGTTTAACACATGACATCTCTTAAATGCTCGGGTAATTGGAAATTGAGGAAATAAACATTACATAAACAAAAAAAAACGACTGCCGTACCTGCCATCCACGAACACTATGACGAAACTAGGTATCCATGCACCAGCAAATATGGTGCTTCCTTGTCCACGCGCGACCAGCTTGCCCCCCACACCCTCTCCTTCAAATATCCTCCAGTTGGCCGCAACTGTATGCCCAAGTACGCCTACAAGGCTATCCTGCAGGGTTTTTTGGGTGTCTTGCGCGCGATCCATGACTAGGTTGCGGAGGATAGTTTTCTTGTACTGATTGGGTGGAGGGACAATGGAGACCTCAACATTAGGAGGAATAGCAGCATACACATGCATCGAGTGCAGCATGCATGTGGATCCGAGATTCCCGAACACTAGGACAAAACATTTGTATCGTGCCCTAGTGACCTACACATCAATCGAGACTCAAGAATTAAATTAAACACCGGCCAATAGAATGACCACGTAAAGACAAGTTGCTTCTCAGCCTTGTGCTGCTACTCTAATTAAACCAAAGAGAGAGTACACTTTGCAACGATTCAATAATAATTCTATCTGTAATTACTCGTTTGCATCTGCCAACTTGTTCATGGATCCAAACAAAATAAGCTGAATTCTTTTTCTCATTTCTGCAAGATGCTTTGGTTAGAGATTCCTTGATGCATGTGCTCGGCTTGTCCGTGTGCTCTCCATAGCCGATCTAGCAGCTGGGGCCTTGTGCCATCGTGGCTGTTCAGATACCATGGCCGTCCAGATGCCAAGCCATAACGGTGCGCAAGTTGAGATGCCAAGGCATAGAGGTGCCCAAATTGCTTGTAATCGGATCGTGTTACCTATATTTGGCGTACAAAATGCATGCTCAGAGGGACTTTTTTGGCATGAATTTAACATAACGTTTGAATCCAAATTTAGAAAAGCAGCGGATCGGTACCCTCCTCCCCTCCTCCTTTTTAAAATAGATGTCGTAAACTTTCAAAATTTGGATATATCTAGATACTATTTATAGATGCATGCGCAGCGATACCTGCACTTGTTTGCCCAACAATTATAAGAGGAGGGCGAGTTAAACTGAGCCTAGAAAACAGGCCAGCAAGGCCAGAAAGCGACGGTCCAAGAGTGTGGACTAGTGGCCAGACGGATGGAGGAAACCCAACAATAGGGGGTGCAGATCCATCAAGAGGATTTTCAGGTGGATGTTGAAGGACACGTCGTGCTTAGGGGTGATTGCCAGGAATAACCACGACACGACTCCGGCATGACGGCGTATGCGTATTGTGTATACGTATACAAACAGGTTTAGAGTTTCCAACTAGTACACGTTGGAGTGTCTGATGGCACACGATCATGTGTTGTCCATGTAGCATACGTGTTTGAGTCCGAGTAGGATAGGAGGTCGACTCGTACTCTAGCTGAGCATGTATATATACATGTAACCTGTTCCTGTAAACGGCACCACCGTGAGTTCAGAGGGACTTTTTTGGCATGAATTTAACATAACGTTTGAATCCAAATTTAGAAAAACGACGGATCGGCGGTACCCTCCTCCTTTTTAAAATAGATGTCGTAAACTTTCAAAATTTGGATATATCTATACTATTTAATATCTAGATTCATCCAAAGAAAAACTTTCATCATATAATTTGAGACGGGAGAGTATAAGAAATAACCAAGGCGGCTGAATCGACGAGCATCAAAGTTTTAGTCACATTTTGTCAATGATGACTATGCTATACATGGTTTTGTAGCTTATGCTGAAGAATAACATGGTACATTTATGCATGTTTGGGGAGGGCTAAAATTAACACACTACAATAGAACACGCCGCCTTGCCGGTTAATTTCGAGGCTCACGGCTATGGACGGAATCAGACTGGTCGCCGCCAACCATCAAGCTATTTTTGCTTTCATCTTTTCATCGACGTCTAAGTTTATTCGTCGCATGTTTTCTCTCCTATTGTGCTTTTATGCTCTGCTCCGACAACGGGACGACAACGACACACGGGATCGTGTGCTAGCGCTGCAAAAAAACTAAAAAAATGATGCCATATGGCGATAACGGTCATAAAAGATCCAGCACAAGGAGTTCCCCTATTCTTTTTGTGTCTGAGAAAAAGCTGCATTCATTCAATCAACCTCTGAAAGCATCCGAGGTCAGCAAGTTCACAATACACATAGGGGTACACATATTACACAATTTAGAAAAGCAGCCTTCTGAAGCTAAAGAATGAGCAACGCCATTAGCCGTACGTCGCACCCACTTGACCCGATGGTCATCAAAGGATCGGAGATCCCCCTTAATATCCCCAACCTGCTTCCCATGAAGAGATCTATCGACCTCCACACTCTGCAGTTTGTTAGCCACATTCAAGTCGTCGGTCTCCAGAACAACCTGCCCCAAATTCAGTTCCTTTGCCAAGGACACAGCGCGCTTACACACACGTAATTCGACTTCCTCAGGGTCAACAATGCAAGGAAAAAATGGCAAGCCCCAGCAACGAAACCTCCATGTTCTTCGCGAGAGACCACTCCTCCACCGCCAAACTCTGCCTCCTTCATGAACGCCCCATCAGCATTAACCTTCGACCATCCCGCATGAACAACCGACCTCCACGATCAGATCTCACGCCCAGGGAGCAGTGATACGTCTATTTTGTATCACTATTCTATATCATAATTTACTGTTATTCATTGATATATTTCATATAAGAGCTCATACATATGTGATTTCATCTGTTTTTGCATGGTTGATGACTTTTGGAGCATGGACCGCTGCAGTCAGGATTCTGATGGAAAATGTGTTGTTTGGAGGTGAAATTCGCGAAGATCAGAAAATCCGCAAAAATACATGGAAAATTCTATTTTTCCAGAAGACGAAGATTGCCATAAGGGGGAGTGGAGATGGGCCACAGGGGTCCCACACCAACCCCTGGCGCGGGCAGCCCTAGGCAGCGCCAAGAGGTGGTGTGGCCACCTGCCTCAGGCTCTCCCTTTGGCGTATATTATCCCCACGGAACCCTAATGCCTGGGAGCCACCACAGAAAGATTCCGCCCGCCTATGGGAAAAACACCGAGAGAAAGATCTCTCCGCATGAGAATTCTGCCGGTGGAATTCCTTCCCGGAGAGGCGAGATCGTCGCCATCAACACCACCATCAAGCTGGACTTTATCAGGATCATCATCATCATCATTATCACCACCATCGTCTCCACCAGCACCATCATCACCACTTCATACCGCTGTAACAATTGGGTTGAATCTTGCATAGTTCTTAGGGGAAACTTTCCCGGTGTTGATTTCTCCTTACAGTTGATGCTATTGAATGAATCATTGAATTATCGTTTATGTTCAGATTGTTACACATCATTATATCATCTCTCATCTTGATCCATATGATGTCTTGTGAGTAGTTCGTTTAGTTCTTGAGGACATGGGAGACGTCATGTTGTTAGTAGTGAAATTGTGTTGAGAAATATTCAATGGTTTGATATTTAAGATGTGGTGTATTTCTTCTAGTGCTGTCATGTGAACGTCGACTACATGGTACTTCACCTATATGGGTCTAGGGGTATGCATTGTGTATTTGGCTACTAATCGTAGGGGTTGCCATAGTGACAGAAACTTGAACCCCCGTTAGGAAATCTTTGCACAAGGGATTTCAGGGTCTTAGAGTTTAAAGTTGTGGTTAGGTTTCTATCTTAATTACATTCGTGTACTTGCGGATGCTTGCAAGGGGTATAATCACAAGTAAGTATTAGCCTAGGAAGGTCGGTACATTATCACAGGTTCACCCACACAACACTTGTCAAACTAAAGAAGATTAATCAACTATATGAAGCAAAAGCACTTGACGATATTCCCGTGTGTCCTCGACGATGTTTGGTCATCTTAAGTAATACAACCGGCTTGTCCTTTGCTAAAGAAAGGATTGGGCCACTTGTTGCATCTATTATTATTGTCTTTTATTTACTCGTACTTTATTTACCTACGTTATCAAAAAACCCTAAAAATCCGTTTGCTAAGTATTTACAGAGAATTCCTGCTCCAAGCCACTCGTCAACACCTTCTGCTCCTCATTGGGTTCGGCACTCTTACTTATCAAAAATACTGCGATACACCCCCTATACTTGTGGGTCATCAAGCAGCCACCTCCGCCACACGACTTAGCCGTGCAGCCGAAGCACCAGCGCCTACCCTAGCCGCAACCAGTGAACTGCCGTCGAGATCTTCTCTCCCCGACCCTTTGGTGTCAGGTCCACCACCACCGCGGCTGGCGCCGGTGCAGCGGCGGAGGGGTGGTAATTCAGGGAGGGGGGTGGTTGGCGACGGGAGTTGGTATAACACCATACGAAGCAAGGTACGGATGGAAACCCTCGGTTGATCATCTTCGCACTTTTGGTTGCATGGCGCATATAAAGACAGAGTCCAACCATAAGAGTAAATTGGCGGATCAGAGGACTCCAATGATCATGACGGACTATGAAGGATCAAAGACATACCGTCTGTGCAATCCTTATACCAATAAGGTGGTTGTCAGGGGCAACACAATCTTTGAGGAAGGCAAGTCATGGAATTGGGGATCCAACGAACCGGGATATCCAACTTTTCACGTCACGTGGGATCTTGAGTATGAAGAAAATATGGATCAACCAAGCTTATCCTTGTCAGCAAGTTTGGGCCCAGAAGAAGTTGAAGGCCTAGGGGGGGGTCCAGGTGTGGACACCAGGCCAGAAGCACTAGGGATTCTCCCAGAAGACAAACAGTTTGAAGAAAAGGCTAGTCCGTGGCCAGAAGATCCGGAAATGGAAGGGTGCATAGATGCATGCGCAGCGATACCTAGACTTGTTTGCCCAACAATTATAAGAGGAGGGGAAGTTGAAGCGAGCCCAGAAAACTGGCCAGCAAGGCCAGAAGGCGACGGTCCAAGAGTGTGGACTGGTGGCCAGACAGATGGAGGAAACCCAACAATAGGGGGTGCAAATCCATCAAGAGGCTTTTCAGTTGAATGTTGAAGGACACGTCGTGCTTAGGGGGTGATTGCTAGGAATAACCACGACACGACTCCGGCATGACGGCGTATGCGTATTGTGTGTATGTATACAAACAGGTTTAGAGTTTCCAACTAGTACACATTGGAGTGTCTGATGGCACACGATCATGTGTTGTCCATGTAGTACACGTGTTTGAGTCCGAGTAGGATAGGAGGTCGACTCGTACTCTAGCTGAGCATGTATATATACATGTAACCTGTCCTTGTAAACGGCACCACCGTGAGTTCAAAGCAATAAAAAAGACGACACGCGTCACGCGCGTGTGGCAATCCTATTTGTGTCTTGCGTGCATTGCTACTAGATTTGATCTGGTCGATCAAGCTAGCTTGGCCAGCTTGGTACTTGAGATTTCCGCTCGGTTAAAAGGATCAACTAGCGGTGGATCAGTCAGGATAGCTAGCTTCGCAAGCGGGTCACGTCGGAAAGCACTCGACGGGGCTACAGGGTTGTCGCAGGTCGTCTCATCGCAACGTCCCGGCGAAAGTACTGTCGGGTCTGGGCCAACTGTGATGTGATTCTTTTTATCCTTCATTTGGTACTGAATAATTAAGGTAGTAGTTAAGATTTGAGATGTGTTGATAAAGTGACTGTTCTTGGTTTTTATAAAGTATAAAGATTGATCTAGACCAAGGATAGTTTATTTGTTTTATATGCGTCCGGGTACACATACAAGACATATAATCAATGTGAACATGTCCTAGAACCCATGATTGTTTCGTGCGATCAAGATCTTAATATTTTTATTCTCAAGTTTGCATGTATCACCTCTCACAGATTATTTTCTCCACGTTATCTTTTATTGGATGTATTTATCTTGGCTTTGCAGATCTAATGGTAAGCTTCTTTGTGAGTTGTACAACATTAATGTGACAGAAATAAAAATAAGAAGATCCATTACTAGGAAAACAAGACCATGGATGAGAGGTCACGTGCAGATTGAATTAAAAATGGAATACATCTGATGGTACAAACCCACAAAAGCATGAAACTTAACTAGAAATATTTTATCCCGGAAACATGAGGTGAGAAAATGGGTGAAATAAATTAAGACGACATTATTCTGGTGAACCAACACACCTAGGTGCGGAAGCAATCCCCGGGAAATACAACACATAGAGCTTTAATCTTAGCCAAGGGACGTATAGCCGGTGTTGCAACATGGCCCTGGCTCCGCCGATGAGAACACTGGTGTGTATACTTCGACCGTAAGGTGCTCAGTATTCCGAAGAAAATCGACCTTGATGGTACCAGTTGCAAGAGCAAACTCCCCAGTCCCACCGGTAACAGCCAACTGACCATTTAGCCCCAAAGGCTTCCCATCACTTCAAGGGTGGATCCTTTGAAACTACAAGGATAATAAAATGCGAGATGTAGTAAAATATAAATCAGGGAGATGAGTTTATATTCGGACAAGAATTACAGTTTGCCATCTGTTTGAAAATAAAAGAGCTTCTAATGAAGTCCTAATTTACACCATTTTCATAGTTTGACGGTATATTTATAGAGGAGAATACCTGCATCTATTTTTATGGGTAGATAGAAAATTAGTGTCATTCCATTTATCATGAAGGCTATTTTTACAGTTGTGCTTATGAAGCTTATTAAAGTTTAACACATGACATCTCTTAAATGCTCGGGTAATTGGAAATTGAGGAAATAAACATTACATAAACAAACAAAAAACGACTGCGTACCTGCCATCCACGAACACTATGATGAAACTAGGTATCCATGCACCAACAAATATGGTGCTTCCTTGTCCACGCGCGACCAGCTTGGCCCCCACGCCCTCTCCTTCAAATATCCTCCAGTTGGCCGCAACAGTATGCCCAAGTACGCCTACAAGGGTATCCTGCAGGGTTTTTTGGGTGTCTTCTGGCGATCCATGACTAGGTTGCGGAGGATAGTTTTCTTGTACTGAGTGGGTGGAGGGACAATGGAGACCTCGACATTAGGAGGAATAGCAGCCATGATCGAGTTTTGAGGATATGCAAGAACTAAGGTTCCGTTGGATATACTCAAGTTGCCCTACTTAACCATGATCGAGATGTATTTATAGACGAGGGGACGCCTCAACTAGTGGCGGCATGCTACAGAGTGCATACACTGAAGCACCGCCTAGCACACATGCACCGAGTGCAGCATGCATGTTTAGCCGAGATTCCCGAACACTAGGACAGAACATTTGTATCGTGCCCTAGTGACCTACACATCAATCGAGACTCAAGAATTAAATTAAACACCGGCCAATAGAATGACCAGGTAAAGACAAGTTGCTTCTCAGCCTTGTCCTGCTACTCTAATTAAACCAAAGAGAGAGTACACTTTGCAACGATTCAATAATAATTCTATCTGTAATTACTCGTTTGCATCTGCCAACTTGTTCATGGATCGAAACAAAATAAGCTGAATTCTTTTTCTCATTTCTGCAAGATGCTTTGGTTAGAGATTCCTTTATGCATGTGCTCGGCTTGTCCGTGTGCTCTCCTAGCCGATCTAGCAGCTGCGGCCATGTGCCATCGTGGCTGTTCAGATACCATGGCCGTCCAGATGCCAAGCCATAACGGTGCACAAGTTGAGATGCCAAGGCATAGCGGTGCCCAAATTGCTTGTAATCGGATCGTGTTACCTATATTTGGCGTACAAAATGCATGCTCAAAGGGACTTTTTTGGCATGAATTTAACATAACGTTTGAATCCAAATTTGGAAAAACGACGGATCGGCGGTACCCTCCTCCTTTTTAAAATAGATGTCGTAAACTTTCAAAATTTGGATATATCTATACTATTTAATATCTAGATTCATCCAAAGAAAAACTTTCATCATATATTTTGAGACGGGAGAGTATAAGAAATAACCAAGGCGGCTGAATTGACGAGCATCAACGTTTTAGTCACATTTTGTCAATGATGACTATGCTATACATGGTTTTGTAGCTTATGCTGAAGAATAACATGGTACATTTATACATGTTTGGGGAGGTCTAAAATTAACACACTACAATAGAACACGCCGCCTTGCCGGTTAATGTCGAGGCACACGGCTATGGACGGAATCAGACTGGTCGTCGCCAACCATCAAGCTATTTTTGCTTTCATCTTTTCATCGACGTCTAAGTTTATTCGCCGCATGTTTTCTCTCCTATTGTGCTTTTATGCTCTGCTCCGGCAACGAGACGACAACGACATCGGATCGTGGAAGCGCTGCAAAAAAACTAAAAAATTGATGCCATATGGCGATAACGGTCATAAAAGATCCAGCACAAGGAGTTCCCCTATTCTTTTTGTGTCTGAGAAAAAGCTGCATTCATTCAATCAACCTCTGAAAGCATCCGAGGTCAGCAAGTTCACAATACACATAGGGGTACACATATTACACAATTTAGAAAAGCAGCCTTCTGAAGCTAAAGAATGAGCAACGCCATTAGCCGTACGTCGCACCCACTTGACCCTATGGTCATCAAAGGATCGGAGATCGCCCTTAATATCCTCAACCAGCTTCCCATGAAGAGATCTATCGACATCCACACTCTGCAGTTTGCTAGCCACATTCAAGTCGTCGGTCTCCAGAACAACCTGCCCCAAATTCAGTTCCTTTGCCAGGGACACAACGCTTACACACGTAATTTGACTTCCTCAGGTCAACAATGCAAGGAAAAAATGGCAAGCCCCAGCAATCTAAACCTCCATGTTCTTCGCGAGAGACCACTCCTCCACCGCCAAACTCTGCCTCCTTCATGAACGCCCCATCAGCATTAACCTTCGACCATCCTGCATGAGCAGCCGACCTCCACGATCAGATCTCACGCCCAGGGAGCAGTGATACGTCTATTTTGTATCACTATTCTATATCATAACTTACTGTTATTCGTTGATATATTTCATATAAGAGATCATACATATGTGATTTCATCTGTTTTTGTATGGTTGATGACTTTTGGAGCATGGACCGCTGTAGTCAGGATTCTGATGGAAAATGTGTTGTTCGGAGGTGAAATTCGCGAAGATCAGAAAATCCGTGAAAATGCATGGAAAATTCTATTTTTCCAGAAGACGAAGATTGCCATAAGGGGGAGTGGAGATGGGCCACAGGGGTCCCACACCACCTCTCTGGGCAGCCCTAGGCTGCGCCAAAGAGGTGGTGTGGCCACCTGGCCTCCGTGCTCCCCTTTGGTGTATATTATTCCCACGGAAACCTAATACCTGGGGAGCCACCATAGAAAGATTCCGCCGCCGCCGCGGGGCGAAAAACACAGAGAGAGAAAGATCTCTCCGGCAGACAGAATTCTGCCGGTGGAATTCCTTCCCGGAGAGGGGAGATCGTCGCCATCAACACCACCATCAAGCTGGACTTCATCGGGATCAACATCATCATAATTATCACCACCATCATCTCCACCAGCACCATCATCACCAATTCATACCGCTGTAACAATTGGGTTGAATCTTGCATAGTTCTTAGGGGAAACTTTCCCGGTGTTGATTACTCCTTACAGTTGATGCTATTGAGTGAATCATTGAATTATTATTTATGTTCAGTTTGTTACACATCATTATATCATCTCTGATCTTGATCCATATGATGTCTTGTGAGTAGTTCGTTTAGTTCTTGAGGACATGGGAGAAGTTATATTGTTAGTAGTGAAATTGTGTTGAGAAATAGTCAATGGTTTGGTATTTAAGTTGTGGTGTATTTCTTCTAGTGGTGTCATGTGAACGTCGACTACATGGTACTTCACCTATATGGGCCTAGGGGTATACATTGTGTATTTGGCTACTAATCGTAGGGGTTGCCATAGTGACAGAAACTTGAACCCCCGTTAGGAAACCTTTGCACAAGGGATTTCAGGGTCTTAGAGTTTAAAGTTGTGGTTAGGTTTCTGTATTAATTATGTTCGTGTACTTGCGGATGCTTGCAAGGGGTATAATCACAAGTAAGTATTAGTCCTAGAAAGGTCGGTACATTAGCACAGGTTCACCCACACAACACTTGTCAAACTAAAGAAGATTAATCAACTATATGAAGCAAAAGCACTTGACGATATTCCCGTGTGTCCTCGACGATGTTTGGTCATCTTAAGTAATACAACCGGCTTGTCCTTTGCTAAAGAAAGGATTGGGCCACTTGCTGCATCTATTATTATTGTCTTTTATTTACTCGTACTTTATTTACCTTTATTATCAAAAAACCCTAAAAATCCGTTTGCTAAGAATTACAGAGAATTCCTGCTCCAAGCCACTCGTCAACACCTTCTGCTCCTCGTTGGGTTCGGCACTCTTACTTATCGAAAATACTCAAGATACACCCCTATACTTGTGGGTCATCACAGCCACCTCCGCCATCCACGATTAGGGCGCCGCCTAGCCCGTGTGTGTGCAAGCACCAGTGCCTACCCTAGCCGCCACCAGCGAACTGCCGTCGAGATCTTCTCTCCCCGACTCTTTGGTGTCAGGCCCACCACCACCGCGGCTGGCGCCGGTGCAGCGGCAGAGGGGTGGTAGATCAGGGAGGGGGGTGGTTGGCGACGGGAGTTGGTATAACGCCATAGAAGCAAGGTATGGATGGAAACCCTCGGTTGATCATCTTCGCACTTTTGGTTGCATAGCGCATATGAAGACAGAGTCCAACCATAAGAGTAAATTGGCGGATCAGAGGACTCCAATGATCATGACGGACTATGAAGGATCAAAGACATACCGTTTGTGCAATCCTTATACCAATAAGGTGGTTGTCAGGGGCGACACAATCTTTGAGGAAGGCGAGTCATGGAATTGGGGATCCAACGAACCGGGATATCCAACTTTTCACGTCACGTGGGATCTTGAGTATGAAGAAAATATGGATCAACCAAGCTTATCCTTGTCAGCAAGTTTGGGCCCGAGAAGAAGTTGAAGGCCTAGGGGGTCCAGGTGTGGACACCAGGCCAAGCACTAGGATTCTCCCAAGACAAACAGTTTGAAGAAAAGGCTAGTCCGTGGCAGAAGATACGGAACTGGAAGGGTGCATAGATGCATGCTTGCGATATCTGCACTTGTTTGCCCAACAATTATAAGAGGAGGGCAAGTTGAAGCGAGCCCAGAATACTGGCCAGCAAGGCCAAGGCGACGGTCCAAGAGTGTGGACTGGTGGCCAGATGGAGGAGACCCAACAATAGGGGTGCAAATCCATCAAGAGGCTTTTCAGTTGGATGTTGAAGGACAAATGTCGTGTTTAGGGGTGATTGCTAGGAATAACCACGACACGACTCCGGCATGACGGCGTATGCGTATTGTGTGTATGTATACAAACAGGTTTAGAGTTTCCAACTAGTACACATTGGAGTGTCTGATGGCACACGATCATGTGTTGTCCATGTAGTACACGTGTTTGAGTCCGAGTAGGATAGGAGGTCGACTCGTACTCTAGCTGAGCATGTATATATACATGTAACCTGTCCCTGTAAACGGCACCACCGTGAGTTCAAAGCAATAAAAAAGACGACAGCGACGACATCGCTGTGGCAATCCTATTTGTGTCTTGCGTGCATTGCTACTAGATTTGATCTGGTCGATCAAGCTAGCTTGGCCAGCTTGGTACTTGAGAGTTCCGCTCGGTTAAAAGGATCAACTAGCGGTGGATCAGTCAGGATAGCTAGTCATAAGCGGTCACGTCGGAAAGCACTCGACGGGGCTACAGGGTTGTCGCAGGTCGTCTCATCGCAACGTCCCGGCGAAAGTACTGTCGGGTCTGGGCCAACTATGATGTGATTCTTTTTATCCTTCATTTGGTACTGAATAATTAAGGTAGTAGTTAAGATTTGAGATGTGTTGATAAAGTGACTTGTTCTTGGTTTTTATAAAGTATAAAGATTGATCTAGACCAAGGATAGTTTATTTGTTTTATATGCGTCCGGGTACACATACAAGACATATAATCAATGTGAACATGTCCTAGAACCCATGATTGTTTCGTGCGATCAAGATCTTAATATTTTTATTCTCAAGTTTGCATGTATCACCTCTCACAGATTATTTTCTCCACGTTATCTTTTATTGATGTATTTATCTTGGCTTTGCAGATCTAATGGTAATCTTGTTTGTGAGTTGTACAACATTAATGTGACAGAGATAAAAATAAGAAGATCCATTACTAGGAAAACAAGACCATGGATGAGAGGTCACGTGCAGATTGAATTAAAAATGGAATACATCTGATGGTACAAACCACAAAAAGCATGAAAATTGACTAGAAATATTTTATCCCGGAAACATGAGGTGAGAAAATGGGTGAAATAAATTAAGACGACATTATTCTGGTGAACCAACACACCTAGGTGCGGAGGCAATCCCCGGGAAATACAACACATATAGCTTTAATCTTAGCCAAGGGACGTATAGCCGGTGTTGCAACATGGCCCTGGCTCGCGATGAGAAAACTGGTGTTTATAAATAGACCGTAAGGTGCTCAGTATTCCGAAGAAAATCGACCTTGATGGTACCAGTTGCAAGAGCAAACTCCCCAGTCCCACCGGTAACAGCCAACTGACCATTTAGCCCCAAGGCGTTTCCCATCACTTCAAGGGTGGATCCTTTGAAACTACAAGGATAATAAAATGCGAGATGTAGTAAAATATAAATCCGGGAGATGAGTTTATATTCGGACAAGAATTACAGTTTGCCATCTGTTTGAAAATAAAAGAGCTTCTAATGAAGTCCTAATTTACACCATTTTCATAGTTTGACGGTATATTTATAGAGGAGAATACCTGCATCTATTTTATGGGTAGATAGAAAATTAGTGTCATTCCATTTATCATGAAGGCTATTTTTACAGTTGTGCTTATGATGCTTATTAAAGTTTAACAAATTAAATCTCTTAAATGCTCGGGTAATTGGAAAATGAGGAAATAAACATTACATAAACAAACAAAAAACGACTGCGTACCTGCCATCCACGAACACTATGACGAAACTAGGTATCCATGCACCAACAAATATGGTGCTTCCTTGTCCACGCGCGACCAGCTTGGCCCCCACGCCCTCTCCTTCAAATATCCTCCAGTTGGCCGCAACAGTATGCCCAAGTACGCCTACAAGGGTATCCTGCAGGGTTTTTTGGGTGTCTTCTGCGATCCATGACTAGGTTGGAGGATAGTTTTCTTGTACTGAGTGGGTGGAGGGACAATGGAGACCTCGACATTAGGAGGAATAGCAGCCATGATCGAGTTTTGAGGATATGCAAGAACTAAGGTTCCGTTGGATATACTCAAGTTGCCCTACTTAACCATGATCGAGATGTATTTATAGACAAGGGGACGCCTCAACTAGTGGCGGCCTGCTACAGAGTGCATACACTGAAGCACCGCCTAGCACACATGCACCGAGTGCAGCATGCATGTGTAGCCGAGATTCCCGAACACTAGGACAGAACATTTGTATCGTGCCCTAGTGACCTACACATCAATCGAGACTCAAGAATTAAATTAAACACCGGCCAATAGAATGACCAAGTAAAGACAAGTTGCTTCTCAGCCTTGTCCTGCTACTCTAATTAAACCAAAGAGAGAGTACACTTTGCAACGATTCAATAATAATTCTATCTGTAATTACTCGTTTGCATCTGCCAACTTGTTCATGGATCGAAACAAAATAAGCTGAATTCTTTTTCTCATTTCTGCAAGATGCTTTGGTTAGAGATTCCTTTATGCATGTGCTCGGCTTGTCCGTGTGCTCTCCGTAGCCGATCTAGCAGCTGCGGCCATGTTCCATCGTGGCTGTTCGGATACCATGGCCGTCCAGATGCCAAGCCATAACGGTGCGTAAGTTGAGATGCCAAGGCATAGCGGTGCCCAAATTGCATGTAATCGGATCGTGTTACCTATATATATGGCGTACAAAATGCATGCTCAAAGGGACTTTTTGCATGAATTTAACATAACGTTTGAATCCAAATTTAGAAAAACGACGGATCGGCGGTACCCTCCTCCTTTTTGAAATAGATGTCGTAAACTTTCAAAATTTGGATATATCTATACTATTTAATATTTAGATTCATCCAAAGAAAAACTTTCATCATATATTTTGAGACGGGAGAGTATAAGAAATAACCAAGGCGGCTGAATCGACGAGCATCAAAGTTTTAGTCACATTTTGTCAATGATGACTATGCTATACATGGTTTTGTAGCTTATGCTGAAGAATAACATGGTACATTTATGCATGTTTGGGGAGGTCTAAAATTAACACACTACAATAGAACACGCCGCCTTGCCGGTTAATGTCGAGGCACACGGCTATGGACGGAATCAGACTGGTCGCCGCCAACCATCAAGCTATTTTTGCTTTCATCTTTTCATCGACGTCTAAGTTTATTCGCCGCATGTTTTCTCTCCTATTGTGCTTTTATGCTCTGCTCCGGCAACGAGACGACAACGACACACGGATCGGATCGTGCTAAGCGCTACAAAAAACTAAAAAATTGATGCCATATGGCGATAACGGTCATAAAAGATCCAGCACAAGGAGTTCCCCTATTCTTTTTGTGTCTGAGAAAAAGCTGCATTCATTCAATCAACCTCTGAAAGCATCCGAGGTCAGCAAGTTCACAATACACATAGGGGTACACATATTACACAATTTAGAAAAGCAGCCTTCTGAAGCTAAAGAATGAGCAACGCCATTAGCCGTACGTCGCACCCACTTGACCCGATGGTCATCAATGGATCGGAGATCGCCCTTAATATCCTCAACCAGCTTCCCATGAAGAGATCTATCGACATCCACACTCTGCAGTTTGCTAGCCACATTCAAGTCGTCGGTCTCCAGAACAACCTGCCCCAAATTCAGTTCCTTTGCCAGGGACACAACGCGCTTACACACACGTAATTTGACTTCCTCAGGGTCAACAATGCAAGGAAAAAATGGCAAGCCCCAGCAACGAAACCTCCATGTTCTTCGCGAGAGACCACTCCTCCACCGCCAAACTCTGCCTCCTTCATGAACGCCCCATCAGCATTAACCTTCGACCATCCTGCATGAGCAGCCGACCTCCACGATCAGATCTCACGCCCAGGGAGCAGTGATACGTCTATTTTGTATCACTATTCTATATCATAACTTACTGTTATTCGTTGATATATTTCATATAAGAGATCATACATATGTGATTTCATCTGTTTTTGTATGGTTGATGACTTTTGGAGCATGGACCGCTGTAGTCAGGATTCTGATGGAAAATGTGTTGTTCGGAGGTGAAATTCGCGAAGATCAGAAAATCCGTGAAAATGCATGGAAAATTCTATTTTTCCAGAAGACGAAGATTGCCATAAGGGGGAGTGGAGATGGGCCACAGGGGTCCCACACCACCCCCTGACGCGGGCAGCCCTAGGCTGCGCCAGTAGGTGGTGTGGCCACCCTGGCCCTCCAGGCTCTCCCCTTTGGTGTATATTATTCCCACGGAAACCTAATACCTGGGGAGCCACCATAGAAAGATTCCGTGGCCGTGGGGCTTAAAAACACAGAGAGAAGATCTCTCCGGCAGAATTCTGCGGTGGAATTCCTTCCGAGAGGGAGATCGTCGCCATCAACACCACCATCAAGCTGGACTTCATCGGGATCAACATCATCATAATTATCACCACCATCATCTCCACCAGCACCATCATCACCAATTCATACCGCTGTAACAATTGGGTTGAATCTTGCATAGTTCTTAGGGGAAACTTTCCCGGTGTTGATTACTCCTTACAGTTGATGCTATTGAGTGAATCATTGAATTATTATTTATGTTCAGTTTGTTACACATCATTATATCATCTCTGATCTTGATCCATATGATGTCTTGTGAGTAGTTCGTTTAGTTCTTGAGGACATGGGAGAAGTTATATTGTTAGTAGTGAAATTGTGTTGAGAAATAGTCAATGGTTTGGTATTTAAGTTGTGGTGTATTTCTTCTAGTGGTGTCATGTGAACGTCGACTACATGGTACTTCACCTATATGGGCCTAGGGGTATACATTGTGTATTTGGCTACTAATCGTAGGGGTTGCCATAGTGACAGAAACTTGAACCCCCGTTAGGAAACCTTTGCACGAGGGATTTCAGGGTCTTAGAGTTTAAAGTTGTGGTTAGGTTTCTGTATTAATTATATTCGTGTACTTGCGGATGCTTGCAAGGGGTATAATCACAAGTAAGTATTAGTCCTAGAAAGGTCGGTACATTAGCACAGGTTCACCCACACAACACTTGTCAAACTAAAGAAGATTAATCAACTATATGAAGCAAAAGCACTTGACGATATTCCCGTGTGTCCTCGATTTATATTTGGTCATCTTAAGTAATACAACCGGCTTGTCCTTCTTTGCTAAAGAAAGGATTGGGCCACTTGCTGCATCTATTATTATTGTCTTTTATTTACCTGCATTTCTTTATTTACCTTCATTATCAAAAACCCTAAAATCCGTTTGCTAAGTATTTACAGAGAATTCCTGCTCCAAGCCACCGTCAACACCTTCTGCTCCTCGTTGGGTTCGCACTCTTACTTATCGAAAATACGATACACCCCTATACTTGTGGGTCATCAAGCAGCCACCTCCGCCACGACTAGGCGCGCCCGCCGTGTGCAGCCGAAGCACCAGTGCCTACCCTAGCCGCCACCAGCGAACTGCCGTCGAGATCTTCTCTCCCCGACTCTTTGGTGTCAGGCCCACCACCACCAGTGGCGCTGTGCAGCGCAGAGGGTGGTAGATCAGGAGGGGGTGGTTGGCACGGAGTTGGTATAACGCCATAGAAGCAAGGCACGGATGGAAACCCGGTTGATCATCTTCGCACTTTGGTTGCATAGCGATATGAAGACAGAGTCCAACCATAAGAGTAAATTGGATCGTAGGACTCCAATGATCATGACGGACTATGAAGGATCAAATACCGACATACCGTGTACAGCCTGGTAAATCCTTATACCAATAAGGTGGTTGTCAGGGACACAATCTTTGAGGAAGGCGAAGTCATGGAATTGGGGATCCAACGAACCGGGATATCCAACTTTTCACGTCACGTGGGATCTTGAGTATGAAGAAAATATGGATCAACCACGCTTATCCTTGTCAGCACGTTTGGGCCCAGAAGAAGTTGAAGGCCTAGGGGGGGTCCAGGTGTGGACACCAGGCCAGAAGCACTAGGGATTCTCCCAGAAGACAAACAGTTTGAAGAAAAGGCTAGTCCGTGGCCAGAAGATACGGAACTGGAAGGGTGCATAGATGCATGCGCAGCGATACCTGCACTTGTTTGCCCAACAATTATAAGAGGAGGGCAAGTTGAAGCGAGCCCAGAATACTGGCCAGCAAGGAAGGCGACGGTCCAAGAGTGTGGACTGGTGGCCAGACAGATGGAGGAGACCCAACAATAGGGGGTGCAAATCCATCAAGAGGCTTTTCAGTTGGATGTTGAAGGACACGTCGTGCTTAGGGGGTGATTGCTAGGAATAACCAATACACGACTCCGCATGACGGGCGTATTGTGTGTATGTATACAAACAGGTTTAGAGTTTCCAACTAGTACACATTGGAGTGTCTGATGGCACACGATCATGTGTTGTCCATGTAGTACACGTGTTTGAGTCCGAGTAGGATAGGAGGCTCACTCACTCTAGCTGAGCATGTATATATACATGTAACCTGTCCCTGTAAACGGCACCACCGTGAGTTCAAAGCAATAAAGACGACATCACGCACGCCGTGTGTGGCAATCCTATTTGTGTCTTGCGTGCATTGCTACTAGATTTGATCTGGTCGATCGCTTGGCCAGCTTGGTACTTGAGAGTTCCGCTCGTTAAAAAGGATCAACTAGCGTGGATCAGTCAGGATAGCTAGCTTGGTCACGCCGGAAAGCACTCGACGGGCTACAGGGTTGTCGAGGTCGCTCATCATAACGTCTCCGCGAAAAGTACTGTCGGGTCTGGGGCCAACTATGATGTGATTCTTTTTATCCTTCATTTGGTACTGAATAATTAAGGTAGTAGTTAAGATTTGAGATGTGTTGATAAAGTGACTTGTTCTTGGTTTTATAAAGTATAAAATTGATCTAGACCATGATAGTTTATTTGTTTTATATGCGTCCGGGTACACATACAAGACATATAATCAATGTGAACATGTCCTAGAACCTATGATTGTTTCAAAGTGATCAAGATCTTAATATTTTATTCTCAAGTTTGCATGTATCACCTCTCACAGATTATTTTCTCCACGTTATCTTTTATTGGATGTATTTATCTTGGCTTTGCAGATCTAATGGTAATCTTGTTTGTGAGTTGTACAACATTAATGTGACAGAGATAAAAATAAGAAGATCCATTACTAGGAAAACAAGACCATGGATGAGAGGTCATGCAGATTGAATTAAAATGGAATACATCTGATGGTACAAACCCACAAAAGCATGAAAATTAACTAGAAATATTTTATCCCGGAAACATGAGGTGAGAAAATGGGTGAAATAAATTAAGACGACATTATTCTGGTGAACCAACACACCTAGGTGCGGAGGCAATCCCCGGGAAATACAACACATATAGCTTTAATCTTAGCCAAGGGACGTATAGCCGGTGTTGCAACATGGCCCTGGCTCCGCCGATGAGAACACTGGTGTGTATACTTCGACCGTAAGGTGCTCAGTATTCCGAAGAAAATCGACCTTGATGGTACCAGTTGCAAGAGCAAACTCCCCAGTCCCACCGGTAACAGCCAACTGACCATTTAGCCCCACATGCTTCCCATCACTTCAAGGGTGGATCCTTTGAAACTACAAGGATAATAAAATGCGAGATGTAGTAAAATATAAATCCGGGAGATGAGTTTATATTCGGACAAGAATTACAGTTTGCCATCTGTTTGAAAATAAAAGAGCTTCTAATGAAGTCCTAATTTACACCATTTTCATAGTTTGACGGTATATTTATAGAGGAGAATACCTGCATCTATTTTTATGGGTAGATAGAAAATTAGTGTCATTCCATTTATCATGAAGGCTATTTTTACAGTTGTGCTTATGAAGCTTATTAAAGTTTAACACATGAAATCTCTTAAATGCTCGGGTAATTGGAAAATGAGGAAATAAACATTACATAAACAAACAAAACGACTGCATACCTGCCATCCACTTAACACTATGACTTAAACTAGGTATCCATGCACCAACAAATATGGTGCTTCTTGTCCACGCCACGATCAGCTTGGCCCCCACGCCTCTCCTTCAAATATCCTCCAGTTGGTCGCAAATAGTATGCCCAAGTACGCCACAAGGGTATCCTGCAGGGTTTTTGGGTGTCTTACATCCATGACTAGGGGTTATGGAGGATAGTTTTCTGTACTGAGTGGGTGGAGGGACAATGGAGACCCTGACATTAGGAGGAATAGCAGCCATGATCGAGTTTTGAGGATATGCAAGAACTAAGGTTCCGTTGGATATACCTGCTGCCCTACTTAACCATGATCGAGATGTATTTATAGACAAGGGGACGCCTCAACTAGTGGCGGCCTGCTACAGAGTGCATACACTGAAGCACCGCCTAGCACACATGCACTGAGTGCAGCATGCATGTGTAGCCGAGATTCCTGAACACTAGGACAGAACATTTGTATCGTGCCCCAGTGACCCACACATCAATCGGGAGACTCAAGAATTAAATTAAACACCGGCCAATAGAATGACTACAAAGACAAGTTGCTTCAGCCTTGTCCTGCTACCTAATTAAACCAAAGAGAGAGTACACTTTGCAACGATTCAATAATAATTCTATCTGTAATTACTCGTTTGCATCTGCCAACTTGTTCATGGATCAAACAAAATAAGCTGAATTCTTTTTCATTTCTGCAAGATGCTTTGGTTAGAGATTCCTTTATGCATGTGCTCGGCTTGTCCGTGCTCTCCGTAGCCGATTCAGCTGCGGCGTGCCATCGTTGTTCGGATACCATGGGTCATTCAGATGCCAAGCTTATAACGGTGCGCAGTTGAGATGCCAAGGCATAGGTGCCCAAATTGCATGTAATCGGATCGTATTACCTATATTTATGCATAAATGCATGCTCAAAGGGACTTTTGCATGAATTTAACATAACGCTTGAATCCAAATTTAGAAAAAACGACGATCTATGTACCCTCCTCCTTTTGAAATAGATGTCGAAACTTTCAAAATTTGATATCTATACTATTTAATATCTAGATTCATCCAAAGAAAACTTTCATCATATATTTTGAGATCGGAGAGTATAAGAAATAACCAAGGCGGCTGAATCGACGAAAGCATCAAAGTTTTAGTCACATTTTGTCAATGATGACTATGCTATACATGGTTTTGTAGCTTATGCTGAAGAATAACATGGTACATTTATGCATGTTTGGGAGGTCTAAAATTAACACACTACAATAGAACACGCTTTGCCGGTTAATGTCGAGGCACACGGCTATGGACGGAATCAGAGTGGTCGCCGCCAACCATCAAGCTATTTTTGCTTTCATCTTTTCATCGACGCCTAAGTTTATTCAGCCAGATGTTTTCTCTCCTATTGTGCTTTTATGCTCTGCTCCGCAACGAGACGACAACGACACATCGGATCGTAAAGAAGCGCTGCAAAGAAACTAAAAAATTGATGCCATATGGCTATAACGGTCATAAAAGATCCAGTACAAGGAGTTCTCATTCTTTTGTGTCTGAGAAAAGCTGCATTCATTCAATCAACCTCTGAAAGCATCCGAGGTCAGTGTTCACAATACATAGGGGTACACATATTACACAATTTAGAAAAAGCAGCCTTCGAAGCTAAAGAATGAGCAACGCCATTAGCCGTACGTCGCAGACCCACTTCTGACCCGATGGTCAAAGGATCGGAGATCGCCTTAATATCCTCTCAACCAGCTTCCCATGAAGAGATCTATCGACATCCACCTGCAGTTTGTTAGCCACATTCAAGTCAGTCGGTCTCCAACAATCTGCCCCAAATTCAGTTCCTTGCTGGGACACAACGCGCTTACACACGTAATTTGACTTCCTCAGGTCAACAATGCAAGGAAAAATGGCAAGCCCCAGCAACGAAACCTCCATGTTCTTCATGTAGAGACCACCTCCACCGCCAAACTCGCCTCCTTCATGAACGCCCCATCAGCATTAACCTTCGACCATCCCGCATGAGCAGCCGACTTCCACGACGATCTCACGCCTGTGGAGCAGTGATACATCTATTTTGTATCACTATTATATATCATAATTTACTGTTATTCATTGATATATTTCATATAAGAGATCATACATATGTGATTTCATCTGTTTTTGTATGGTTGATGACTTTTGGAGCATGGACTGCTACCAGCCAGATTCTGATGGAAAATGTGTTCGGAGGTGAAATTCAAGTAAGATCAGAAAATCAGAAAATGCATGGAAAATTTATTTTCCAGAAGAAGATTGCTATAAGGGGTGGAGATACTGGCTGTCCCACACCGGGCGCTGCAGCCCTAGGTCAGCGCCAAGTAGGTGGTGGTGGCCACCGCCCACCCAGGCTCTCCCTTGGTATATTATTCCCACGGAAACCTAATACCGGGAGCCACCATAGAAAGATTCCGTCATTCAAGGTGAAAACACCGAGAGAGAAAGATCTCCGCGCATGTAATTCTGCCGGTGGAATTCCTTCCCGTGAGGGGAGATCGCGCCATCAACACCACCATCAAGCTGGACTTCATCGGGATCATCATCATCATCATTATCACCACCATCATTCCACTAGCACCATCATCACCAATTCATACCTAACAATTGGGTTGAATCTTGCATAGTTCTTAGGGAAACTTTCCGGTGTTGATTACTCCTTACAGTTGATGCTATTGAGTGAATCATTGAATTATATTTATGCACAAAAATGCATGCTCAAAGGGACTTTTGCATGAATTTAATATAACGCTTGAATCCAAATTTAGAAAACGACGATCGGGCGGTACCTCCTCCTTTTTGAAATAGATGTCGAACTTTCAAAATTTGGATATATCTATACTATTTAATATCTAGATTCATCCAAAGAAAAACTTTCATCATATATTTTGAGACGGGAGAGTACAAGAAATAACCAAGGCGGCTGAATCGACGAGCATCAAAGTTTTAGGCACATTTTGTCAATGATGACTATGTTATACATGGTTTTGTAGCTTATGCTGAAGAATAACATGGTACATTTATGCATGTTTGGGAGGTCTAAAATTAACACACTACAATAGAACACGCCGCTTGTCGTTAATGTCGAGGCACACGGCTATGGACGGAATCAGACTGGTCAGCCGCCAACCATCAAGCTATTTTGCTTTCATCTTTTCATCGACGCCTAAGTTTATTCGCCGCATGTTTTCTCTCCTATTGTGCTTTTATGCTCTGCCCCGCAACGAGATCACAACGACACGGGATCGTAAAGAAGCGCTGCAAAAAACTAAAAATTGATGCCATATGGCTATAACGGTCATAAAAGATCCAGCACAAGGAGTTCTTATTCTTTTGTGTCTGAGAAAAGCTGCATTCATTCAATCAACCTCAAAGCATCCGAGGTCAGCAAGTTCACAATACACATAGGGGTACACATATTACACAATTTAGAAAAGCAGCCTTCGGTTAAAGAATGAGCAACGCCATTAGCCAGACGTCGCATTCCACTTGACCCGATGGTCATCAAAGGATCGGAGATCGCCCTTAATATCCTCAACCAGCTTCCCATGAAGAGATCTATCGACATCCACACTCTGCAGTTTGCTAGCCACATTCAAGTCGTCGGTCTCCAGAACAACCTGCCCCAAATTCAGTTCCTTTGCCAGGACACAACGCTTACACACGTAATTTGACTTCCTGTGGTCAACAATGCAAGGAAAAATGGCAAGCCCAGCAACGAACCTCCATGTTCTTCGCAGAGACCATCTCCACCGGGCCAAACTCCGCCTCCTTCATGAACGCCTATCAAGATTAACTCACCATCCCACATGAGCAGCCGACTCCACGATCAGATCTCACGCCCAGGGAGCAGTGATACATCTATTTTGTATCACTATTCTATATCATAATTTACTGTTATTCATTGATATATTTCATATAAGAGATCATACATATGTGATTTCATCTGTTTTTGTATGATTGATGACTTTGGAGCATGGACCACCGCAGCTGTGGATTCGATGGAAAATGTGTTGTTCGGAGGTGAAATTGCAAGATCAGAAAATCCGTGAAAATGCATGGAAAATTCTATTTTTCAAGACGAAGATTGCCATGGAGTGGAGATAACATGGTCCCACACCACCTGGCGCGGCAGCCCCTAGGTCACGCCAAGAGGTGGTGTGGCCACCGCCACTCCAAGCTCTCCCCTTTGCAAAAGTGTATATTATTCTCACGAAACCTAATACCTGGGGATCCACCATAGAAAGATTCCGCCGCTCAAGGGCTTAAAACACCGAGAGAAAGATCTCTCCGGCAGATGAATTCTGCCGGGAATTCCTTCCCGGAGAGGAGATCATCGCCATCAACACCACCATCAAGATGGACTTCATCGGGATCATCATCATCACCATTATCACCACCATCATCTCCACCAGCACCATCATCACCAATTCATACCGCTGTAACAATTGGGTTGAATCTTGCATAGTTCTTAGGGAAACTTTCCTCAAAAGTTGATTACTCCTTACAGTTGATGCTATTGAGTGAATCATTGAATTATATTTACGATAAAATGCATGCTCAAAGGGACTTTTTGCATGAATTTAACATATCGTTTGAATCCAAATTTCTAGAAAAACGACGGGATCGGCGGCACCTCCTCCTTTAGCCAAATAGATGTCGTAAACTTTCAAAAATTTGATATATATATACTATTTAATATCTAGATTCATCCAAAAGAAAAACTTTCTATCATATATTTTGAGACGTGTGAGAGTATAAGAAATAACCAAGGCGGCCATGTTGAATCGACGAAAGCATCAAAGTTTTAGTCACATTTTGTCAATGATGACTATGCTATACATGGTTTTGTAGCTTATGCTGAAGAATAACATGGTACATTTATGCATGTTTGGGGAGGTCTAAAATTAACACACCATAATAGAACACGCCCGCTTGCTTGCTAATGTCAAGCACATTGGCGATTATGTGGATTAAATCAGACCGGCATCACGCCGCCAACCATCGTTTTTCATATTTTTGCTTTCATCTTTCATCGTCACTCAAGTTTATTCGCTGATGTTTTCTCTCCTATTGTGCTTTTATGCCTGTCTGCTCAAGAATTAGACGACACCATATTACACGGGATCGTAAAGTTAGCGCCTGCAAAAAACTAAAAATTGATGCCATATGGCTTATATAACGGCTGCATAAAAGATCGAAAGGGCATGCTGAGTTCCCTCTATTCTTTGTGTAAACCTGAGAAAAGCTGCATTCATTCAATCAACCTCTCAAAGCATCCGAGGTCAGCAAGTCTACAACATAGGGTACATATTACACAATTTAGAAAAGCAGCCTTCTCTGGGCTAAAGAATGAGCAACGCCATTAGTCAGTATCGTCAGACCCACTTGACCCGATGGTCATCAAAGGACTGAGATCTCCCTTAATATCCTCAACCAGCTTCCCATGAAGAGATTCCATCACATCCACACTCTGCAGTTTGCTAGCCACATTCAAGTCGCCGGTCTCCGCAACAACCTGCCCTAAATTCCGCCTTTGGCTGTCAGGACACACAACGCGCTTTTACACACACGTAATTTGACTTCCCTCAGGTCAACAATGCAAGGAAAAATGGCAAGCCCCAGCAACGTAAACCTCCATGTTCTTCAAGTAGAGACCACCTCCACCGCCAAACTCGCCTCCTTCAATGAACGCCCCCATCAGCATTAACCTTCGACTTCATCCCAAGGTGAGCAGCCTAATTCCACGATCAGATCTCACGCCTAGGAGCAGTGATATATCTATTTTGTATCACTATTCATATCATAACTTACTGTTATTATTGATAGGCTATTTCCTATAGAAGAGATCATACATATGTGATTTCATCTGTTTTGTATGGTTGATGACTTTAGAGCATGGACCGCTGCAATGTCGGATTCTGATGGAAAATGTGTTGTCTTGAGGTGAAATTCGTGGAAGATCAGAAAATCCGTGGAAAATGCATGGAAAATTCTATTTTCCGTAAGACGAAGATTGCACACAAGGGGAGGAGATGGGCCACAGGGACCTATACATCATCTCTCCACCCCTCATGCCGGGCGCGGCCCCAGGTCAAGCCCTAGGTCGCGCCAAGAGGGTGTGGTGTGGCCACCCCTGCCCACCTCCGTGCTCTCCCTTTGGTGTATATTATTCCCACGGAAACCTAATACCTCGGGAGCCACCATAGAAAGATTCCACGCCATGGGCATAAAAACAACGAGAGAGAAGATCTCTCAGCGCATGTAATTCTGCGGTGGAATTCTTCCTGAGAGGGAGATCGTCAGCCATCAACACCACCATCAAGCTCGGACTTCCATCGAGATCATCATCATCATCATTATCACCACCATCATCTCCACCAAAGCACCATCATCACCACCATACCACTGTAACAATTAGGTTGAATCTTTTGCATAGTTCTTAGGGGAAACTTTCCTGTTGATTACTACCTTACATGTTGATGCTATTGAGGAATCATTGAATTATATTTACGACAAAATGCATGCCATGCTCAAAGGGACTTTTTTGGCATGAATTTAACATAACGCTTGAATCCAAATTTAGAAAACATTTTGATCGGATCGGCCACATTCTCCTCCTTTTTAAAATAGATGTCAGAACTTTCAAAATTTGGATATATCTATACTATTTAATATTTAGATTCATCCAAAGAAAACTTTCATCATATATTTTGAGATGGGAGAGTATAAGAACAAATTCACAGGCGGTCTTTTAATCGGGATTTGAAAGTATCAAAGTTTTAGTCAGCATTTTGTCAATGATGACTATGCTATACATGGTTTTGTAGCTTATGCTGAAGAATAACATGGTGGCATTTATGCATGTTTGGGGAGTGTCTAAAAATTAACACACTACAATAGAACACGCCGCCTTGCTTAGTTAATGTCGAGGCACACGGTTATGGATTTTAGAATCAGACCGGTCAGCCGCCAACCATCAAGCTATTTTTGCTTTCATCTTTCATCGACGCCTAAGTTTATTCGCCGCATGTTTTCTCTCCTATTGTGCTTTTATGCTCTGCTCCGCAACGAGATTACAAATTACATTATCGGGATCGTGGTGCTAAAGCAGCGTTGCAAAAAAAACTAAAAATTGATGCCATGGCGATAACGGTCATAAAAAGATCCAGCACAAGGAGTTCCCTTATTCTTTTGTGTAGTTCTCAGAAAAGCTGCATTCATTCAATCAACCTCCGAAAGTATCCGAGGTCAGCAAGTTTTACAATACACATAGGGGGTACACATATTATACAATTTGTAGAAAAGCAGCCTTCCGGTTAGAAGAATGAGCAACGCCATTAGCCGACGCCGTCAGACTCCACTTCTGACCCGGCGGTCATCAAAGGATCGAGATTGCCCCCATATCTCTGCTAACCAGCGCTTCCTCATGAAGAGATCTATCGACTTTCCACACTCTGTGAGTTTGCATAGCCATATTCAAGCTCGTCACGGGTCTCCAGAACAACCTGCCCCAAATTCAGTTCCTTTTGCCACACGACACAGCACGCCATATAATAACATCGTAATTTGACTTCTCAGGTCAACAATGCAAGGAAAAAAATGGCAAGCCCCAGCAAATCGTAAACTCCTCCATGTTCTTTCATGCCATGAGACCAGTCCTCTACAGGCTGTGTGATGCTATTGAGTGGAATCATTGAATTATCGCTCATGTTCAGATTGTTGCACATTATTATATCATCTCTGATCTTGATCCATATGGATGTCTTGTGAGTAGTTCGCTTAGTCCTTTGAGGACAGGGAGAAGTCATGTTGTTAGTAGTGAAATCAAAGTTGAGAAACATTCAATGGTTTGATATTTAAGCTGTGGTGTATTTCTTCTAGTGGTGTCATGTGAACGTCGACTCACATGGTACTCTTCCACCTATATGGGCCTAGGGGTATGCATTGTGTGTATCAGTTAATAATCGAGGGGCTGCTTATAGTGTCAGAAACTCTGAAACTCCCCTGCTAGGAAACCTTGCACAAGGGGATTTCAGGGTCTTAGAGGGTAAAGTTGTGGTTAGGCCTCTATCTTAATTACTTTTGTAAATTTCATGGGATGCTTCAAAAGGTTATAATCACAAGTAAGTGGCTAGTCCTAGGAAGGTCGGTACATTAGCACAGGTTCCACCTGCACACAACACTTGACAAACTAAAGTAAGATTAATCAACTATATGAAGTGGAAAGCACTTGATCGAGATATTCTGCGGTGTCCTCGATTTACGCTCGATTTGACGCCTGGGTCATGTTAAGTAATACAACCACATTGTCCTCTTTGCTAAAGAAAGGATTGGGCGCACTTGCTCCCATCAATTATTATTGTCTTTATTTACTTCCATACTTTGTTTCACCGCATTATCAAAAACCCTAAAACTCCGCTTTTCACAAGTATTTACGTAAGAGAATTTCGCCCAAGCCACTGCACAACACCTTCTCGCTTCCTCGCTGGGTTCAAGCACTCTTTACTTATCGAAAAAGACCGCGATGAAGCACACCCCATATACTTGTGGGGTCATCGTTGTTACCTCCGCCATTACCCACTGGGGGCACCGCCTAGCCGTGGTTCAGTCACACCAGTGAAGGTTTCACCCTGTAGCCACCACAGCTTACTAACGCATCGCCGAGATCTTCTCTCCCGCACCTTTGGTGTCGGGCCCACTGGCGCCATCACGCTTCGGCTTTGCAACAAGCGAGGGGGTGGTAGATCAGGAGGGTGGTTGGCTTACTTGAGTTGGCATAACGCCTACACGAAGCATGGTACTTGATGGAAACTGCTACATCATCTTCGCACTTTCAGGTTGCGTGGAAGCATATGAAGACAAGTAGTCCCACCATAAGAGTAAATCATGGATCAGAGGACTCCCCAATGATCATGACGGACCATGAAGGATCAAAGACATACCGTCTGGTGGAAATCCTTTGTATACCAATAAGGGTGGTTGTCGTACACTTAAAGGATTATCCTTCTTTTGAGGAAGGCGAGTTTATGAAATTGGGGGATCCAACTTTAAACCGGGATATCCAACTTTTCACGCCACGTGATCTTGAGTATTGAAGACAATATGGATCAACCAAGCTTATCCTTGCAAGCAAGTTCTAAATTGTAATTTTACAGTTGAAGGCTCTAGGGGGGGTCCAGTGGGACACCAGTGCCGTATCATTAGGATTCTCCTGTAAGACAAACAGTTTGAAGAAAAAGAAGAACTAGTCTCAGAATAAGATACGTGAACTGGAAGGGGTGCATATTACGTTTTTGCGATATTCGCACTTGTTTGCCCAAACAATTACAAAGAGGAGGGCAGTTGAAGCGAAAGCCCACACTGCCAGCAAGGCCAGAAGCGACGTCCAAGAGTGTGGACTGGTGGCTTATTGCATGCGGAGGAGACCTAACAATAGGGGGGTGCAAATCCACTCAAGAGGCTTTTTCAGGCTTGGATGCGTTGAAGCGACACGCTGCTTTTCAGGGGGTGATTAAGCTAGGGAATAACTGATTTACCTGGGGCATGATGACGGCGACATGACGACAGTGTATGTATACAAACAGGTTTAGGAGTTTCCAACTAGTACACATTGAGTGTCTGATGGCACACGTATCGTAAGTTGTCCATGTAGTACACGTTGTTTGAGTCCGAGTAGGGATAGGAGGTCGACTCAGATTCTAGCTGGAGCATGTATATATACATGTAACCTGTCCCTGTCTAAACGGGTAATTCACCGTGAGTTCAAAAGTAATAAAAGACGGATTTACCGTGGTGGCAATCCTATTTGTGCTCTTATGCGTATCATTGCTACTAGATTTGATCTGGTCGATCAAGCTTAGCTTGGCCAGCTTATACCTCTGAGAGTTCCGGCCGGGTTAAAAAGTGATCAACTATGTGGATTGTGTCAGGATAGCTAGTCATAAAGCGGTCACGCCGGAAAGCACCTCGGACGGGGCTACAGGGTTGTCGTGAGGTCGTCCCATCGCAACGTCTCCGGCGTAAAGTACCGTCGGGTCTGGGGCTAAATCTTCGTGATGTGATTCTTTTATCCTTCATTTGTACTGAAATAATTATAGTAGTTAAGATTTGAGATGTGTTGATAAAGTGACTTGTTCTTGGTTTTTATAAAGCATAAAGATTGATCTAGACCAAGGATAGTTTATATTTGTTTTATAAGGCCCCGGTACACATACAAGCATTATATAATCAATGTGAACATGTCCTCTAGCACCCATGATTGTTTGGTGACTAAGATCTGAAGATGGTTTCAATATACCTCACAGATTACTTTTCCGTGTTATCTTTTATTGGATGTATTTATCTTGGCTTTGCAGATCTAATGGTAAATTGTTTGTGAGTTGTACAACATTAATGTGACAGAGATAAAATAAGAAGATCCATTACTAGGAAAACAAGACCATGGATGAGAGGTCACGTGCAGATTGAATTAAAATGGAATACATCTGATGGTACAAACCCACAAAAGCATGAAAATTAACTAGAAATATTTTATCCCGGAAACATGAGTTGAGAAAATGGGTGAAATAAATTAAGGACGACATTATTCTGGTGAACCAACACACCTAGGTGCGGAGGCAATCCCCGGGAAATACAACACATATAGCTTTAATCTTAGCCAAGGGACGTATAGCCGGTGTTGCAACATGGCCCTGGCTCCGCCGATGAGAACACTGGTGTGTATACTTGACGTAAGGTGCTCAGTATTCAAGAAAATCGACCTTGATGGTACCAGTTGCAAGAGCAAACTCCCCAGTCCCACCGGTAACAGCCAACTGACCATTTAGCCCCAAGGCGTTTCCCATCACTTCAAGGGTGGATCCTTTGAAACTACAAGGATAATAAAATGCGAGATGTAGTAAAATATGAATCAGGAGATGAGTTTATATTCGGACAAGAATTACAGTTTGCCATCTGTTTGAAAATAAAAGAGCTTCTAATGAAGTCCTAATTTACACCATTTTCATAGTTTGACGGTATATTTATAGAGGAGAATACCTGCATCTATTTTTATGGGTAGATAGAAAATTAGTGTCATTCCATTTATCATGAAGGCTATTTTTATAGTTGTGCTTATGAAGCTTATTAAAGTTTAACACATGACATCTCTTAAATGCTCGGGTAATTGGAAATTGAGGAAATAAACATTACATAAAAAAAAACGACTGTAGCTGCCATCCACGAACACTATGACGAAAACTAGGTATCCATGCACCAGCAAATATGGTGCTTCCTTGTCCACGCTAGCGACCAGCTTGGCCCCTCCCTCTCCTTCAAATATCCTCCAGTTGGCCACAACAGTATGCCCAAGCACGCCTACAAGGGTATTTTGGGTGTCTTATGCCATGATCCATGACTAGGTTGCGGAGAATAGTTTTCTTGTACTGAGTGGTGGAGGGACAATGGAGACCTCGACATTAGGAGGAATAGCAGCCATGATCGAGTTTTGAGGATATGCAAGAACTAAGGTTCCGTTGGATATACTGCCCTACTTAACCATGATCGAGATGTATTTATAGACGAGGGACGCCTCAACTAGTGGCGGCCTGCTACAGAGTGCATACACTGAAGCACCGCCTAGCACACATGCACCGTGCAGCATGCATGTGTATCCGAGATTCCCGAACACTAGGACAAAACATTTGTATCGTGCCCTAGTGACCTACACATCAATCGAGACTCAAGAATTAAATTAAACACCAGCCAATAGAATGAAGTAAAGACAGTTGCTTCTCAGCCTTGTCCTGCTACTCTAATTAAACCAAAGAGAGTACACTTTGCAACGATTCAATAATAATTCTATCTGTAATTACTCATCTGCCAACTTGTTCATGGATCGAAACAAAATAAGCTGAATTCTTTTTCTCATTTCTGCAAGATGCTTTGGTTAGAGATTCCTTGATGCATGTGCTCGGATTGTCCGTGTGCTCCGTGCCGATCTAGCAGCTGCCATGCCATCGTGGCTGTTCAGGTACCATGGCTGTCCAGATGTCAAGCCATAACAGTGCGCAAGTTGAGATGCCAAGGCATAGCGGTGCCCAAATTGCTTGTAATCGGATCGTGTTACCTATATTTGGCCTACAAAATGCATGCTCAGAGGGACTTTTTTGGCATGAATTTAACATAACGTTTGAATCCAAATTTAGAAAAACGACGGATCGGTGGTACCCTCCTCCTTTTTAAAATAGATGTCGTAAACTTTCAAAATTTGGATATATCTAGATACTATTTAATATCTAGATTCATCCAAAGAAAAACTTTCATCATATATTTTGAGACGGGAGAGTATAAGACATAACCAAGGCGGCTGAATCGACGAGCATCAAAGTTTTAGTCACATTTTGTCAATGATGACTATGCTATACATGGTTTTGTTGCTTATGCTGAAGAATAACATGGTACATTTATGCATGTTTGGGGAGGTATAAAATTAACACACTACAATAGAACACGCGGCCTTGCCGGTTAATGTCGACGCACACGGTTATGGAGGAATCAGACTGGTTGCCGCCAACCATTTAGCTATTTTTGCGTTCATCTTTTCATCGACGTCTAAGTTTATTCGCCGCATGTTTTCTCTCCTATTGTGCTTTTACGCTCTGCTCCGGCAACGAGACGACAACAACACACGGGATCGCCTGCTAGCGCTGCAAAAAAAAAAATTGATGCCATATGGCGATAACGGTCATAAAAGATCCAGCACAAGGAGTTCCCCTATTCTTTCTGTGTCTGAGAAAAAACTGCATTCATTCATTCAACCTCCGAAAGCATCCGAGGTCAGCAAGTTCACAATACAGACAGGGGTACACATATTACACAATTTAGAAAAGCAGCCTTCTGAAGCTAAAGAATGAGCAACGTCGTCGCCACTTGACCCGATGGTCATCAAAGGATCGGAGATCGCCAATCTCCTCCACCAGCTTCCCATGAAGAGATCTATCGACATCCACACTCTGCAGTTTGCTAGCCACATTCATCCGGTCTCTACAGAACCTGCCCAAATTCAGTTCCTTTGCGGGACAGCGCTTACAGCGCGTATGCTTCGCTTCCTCAGGGTCCACGATGCAAGGGAAAAAATGGCAACCCCAGCAACGAAACCTACATGTTCTTCATGAGAGACCACTCCTCCACCGCCAAACCCTGCCTCCTTCATGAACGCCCATCAGCATTAACCTTGACCATCCGCATGAGGCTTCGTCCATCGCTCAACCAGCTTAAATTGCAGGAGCCTGTGGAGCCTTCGGAACCTGCCTCTCTAGGTCAGATCAACGAGAGCAAACAACAAGCCCCAGCAACGCAGAAACCTCCATGTTCTTGAGAGACCACTCCTCCACCGTAAACCCTGCCTCCTTCATGAACGCTCCATTAGCATTAACCTTCGACCATCCCGCATGAGGCTTCGTCCATCGCTCAACCAGCTTAAACTGAGCAGGAGCCTGTTGGAGCCTTCCGGAATCCGCCTCTCTAGGCCAGATCAATGTGAGCAAACAACAAGCAGATATTTGTCTTCGCGCTAAAGGAACCCTAGGACCCTATGTCATTATTGGACGGAACAACTGGCACCGACACCGCCAACCGCTGCCCGCCCCCTCCAGTGGAAGAGGAGACAAGCATGTAATAACCATGCGCTCCCGCCGGTCCATCGGCCCGAGCAAGAAACATCGTGCCGCCTCCCCATGCACATTCAGGCAACCAAAAGGTTGTGCCGATGGCGGATCTAGGCGGAAGCCTAGACCTATGACCACATCCGCCACACATTGCGCTGATACCCGATGGGTAAGCCGCAGCCGCAACACGGTCTGGGCACTGGCCCAGCCGCCGCCAGCAGCCGACCTCCACGATCGGATCTCACGCCGAGCAGTGATTCGTCCATTTTGCATCACTATTCTATATCATAATTTACTGTTATTCATTGATATATTTCATATTAAGAGTTGATACTTATGTGATTTCATCTATTTTTGCATGGTTGATGACTTTTGAAGCATGGACCGCTGCAGTCAGGATTTTGATGGAAAAGGTGTTGTTTGGAGGCGAAATTCGCGAAGATCAGAATATCCATGAAAATACATGGAAAATTCTATTTTTCCAGAAGACGAAGATTGCCAGAAGGGGGAGTGGAGATGGGCCACAGGGGGCCCACACCACCCCCTGGCGCGGGCAGCCCTAGGCCACGCCAGCAGGTGGTGTGGCCGCCCTGGCCCACTCCAGGCTCTCCCCTTTGGCGTATATTATCCCCACCAAACCCTAATACCTGAGGAGTGACCACAGAAAGATTACGCCGCCTCTACGGGGCGGAAAACACCGAGAGAGAAAGATCTCTCCGGCAGACAGAATTCTGCCGGGGGAATTCCTTCCCGGAGAGGGGAGATCGTCGCCATCAACACCACCATCAAGCTGGACTTCATCGGGATCATCATCATCATCACCATCACCATCATCTCCACCAGCACCCTCATCACCACTTCATAACGCTGTACAATAATCTTTGCATAGTTCTTAGGGAAAACTTTCCCGATGTTGATTTCTCCATGTACTTGATGCTATTGAGTGAACCATTGAATTATTGTTTATGTTCAGATTGTTACACATCATTATATCATCTCTGATCTTGATCCATATGATGTCTTGTGAGTAGTTTGTTTAGTTCTATGGGAGAAGTCATGTTAGTAGTGGAATTGTGTTGAGAAACATTCAATGGTTTGATATTTAAGTTGTCTTCTAGTGGTGCCATGTGAACGACTACATGATACTTCACCTATATGGGCCTAGGGAATGCATTGTGTATTTGGCTACTAATCGTAGGGTTTGCGGAGTGACTGAAACCTGAACCCCGTTAGGAAACCTTTGCACAAGGGATGTCGGGTCTTAGAGTTTAAAGTTGTGGTTACGTTTCTATCTTAATTACTTTCTTGTACTTGTGCTTGCAAGGAGTATAATCACAAGTATGTATTAGTCCTAGGAAGGTCGGTACATTATGGGTTCACCCACACAACACTTGTCAAACACTTGACAATATTCCCATAGAACGCGTTTGGTCATCTAAGTAATACAACCGCTTGTCCTTTGCTAAAAGGATTGGTCCACTTGTGCATCTATTATTATTGTCTTTTATTTACTCATACTTTATTTACGCATTGTCAAAAACCCTAAAATCTAAGTATTTACAGAGAATTCCTGCTCCAAGCCACTTGTCAACACCTTACGCACCTCGTTGGGTTCGACACTCTTACTTATCGAAAATACGCGATACACCCCTATACTTGGGTCATCAAGACTATTTTCGCACCGTTGCGGGAGTGAAGCGCTATTGGAGAGTGGAAAAAGGAAACATCTAATGAGTATTGTTTACTTGTTGCTTTATTTTCAATATGGATAATTTGAGTTTCTTATTTAATAATGCTACTACCACTTCTAAGGTAGTAGATGAACCACCACACCTGAGAATGATACTCTAAAATACCTACAAGAATTATTGATCGTGTTATGGATAACTACTATTTTGGGGATGGAACTGTCCATCCCGGTGATCATTTTCTTTATACACTAATTATGGGTTGTTCAAGTGCAGGTATTACAAAAGATCAAGTCAAGAAGAATTTATTCTCATTATCACTAAAAAGAAGAGCCGAGGAATGGTATAAGCTGCTGAAAAATGGTCAAGCTCTTGAATGGGAGGAAGTAGTACCTCTCTTTTATTCTAAATTTTATCCTCCTAGAAATTCATAAACATCGGAATCAAATAGGAGAGAGTCAAGCTTGGGGATATTGAAGTTACTAATGCTCAAATGTCCTATTCATGAGCTCCCTCACAATATTATTATCAATAACTTTTATGCAAGGCTTTCTCTTCATGATAAGGATTTATTGGATGCTTCTTGCTGGATCATTTACATGCATGGAAGAAGAAGCTAAATGGGATCTTCTAGACCGTATTCAAGACAATGCTGAAGCATGGGAGAATGACAAAGGAAGGAAGTCAGGTATAAATTATGATTATGAATGCATTGAATCTTTTATGGGAACTGATGACTTTAATAATATTAGTAATGCTTATGGACTTGATTCTAGTTATTGGAAATTTTTTAAGGCTTTTTCCTCTTATATTGAAATTCTGAAAAAGGAATGGAACAAGTATCATGCACCATATAAAGATATTATTAATTATGTTCTGAGAAGTACTGAATTTTGCACTATTGATCACATCTTACCTGAACCTTATATCGAGAAAATACCCTTCCCGGATAAGGTAAAGGAGCACCCTATGTTAACTAGTGTAATTAATAAATGTACAAAGAGAACTGTAAAACCTGATGAACAAATAAACATTGAAAAAGAGTAGTTGTGAAAGACCTAGTCACTAAAAGTGTAGAAGATGGACATATTGTCTTCTGAGGATGCTTCTAATATCATCTCACATACAAATAGAACTAGAAGTCTAGTGTCCTGTGCTCTCTGTTAGAATTGGTGATCACTATTATTATTGTTTATGTGATATTGGTGCAAGTTCAAGTGCTAATCCTTACGAGCTTTATAAAGAAATTATGCATGAAATTAGTCCTTGCGAACTAGAAGAGATTGATGTGGTTATTCACCTTGCTAATAGAGAGACCATCTCCAATTGGTATTGTAAGAGATGTGGAAGTTGTTTGTTGTAAGATTAAATATCCTGATTTTCTAGTACTTGGTTCAGCTGCTAGTAACACCTATCCTATCATTTTTGGTAGACCTTTCTTGAATACATGTGGAGCCATTATAGACTGTAAAAGGGAGAAATTTTTAACTAAATTTGATGGGGAATCTTATGAGTTTAATTTTTCGAAATTTACTAAAATACCTTATGAAAATGAAACCCATAATGATGATTTTAGAGTTGAACAACTTGCTTCTATTTCTCTTGCTCCTAACAATGCTTTGCAGTAATTCATGGAAGACCACGAAAGTGAAATCTTCATGGAAGAAAGAAATGAGATTGACGAGATTCTCCGTCGTCAACCTAAGATGCTTAAGCATAACTTGCATGTGGAAGATTTGGGTACCACATTGCCACCTAAAAAGGATCTGGTCTTCGATCTAAAACCTTTACCTGACGAACTTAAATATGTTTACATTGATGATAATAAAATATATCATGTTATTATTAGTTCTAAACTTTCAGGGATGGAAGAGGAAAGATTATTGGAGGTATTAAAGAAACACCGAGGAGCTATGGGCTATACTCTGGATGATTTAAAGGGGATTTCTCCTACTATATGTTAGCATGCTATCAATATAGAGCCAGATGCAAAGCTAGTGGTAGAACATCAACATTGTTTTAAATCCTAGATGAAGGAAGTGGTAAACAAGGTATTAAAACTCCTTGATGTTGGTATTATTTATCCTATTGCTAATAGTGAATGGGTTAGTCCTATTCATTGTGTCCCTAAAAAGGGGAATTACCGTGCCTAATGATAATGATGAGCTTATTCCCCAAAGAATAGTAGTAGGTTATAGGATGTGCATTGATTTCAAAAAGTTAACAAAGTTACTAAGAAAGATCATTACCACTTCCTTTTATTGATCAAATGTTAAAAGGTTTTCTAAAAGACACATTTTGTTTTCTTGATGGATACTCTGGGTTTTCGCAAATTGCTGTTAAACAACAAGATCAAGAAAAAACTACTTTTACATGCCCTTATGGAACCTATGCTTATAGATGTATGCCTTTTGGTTTGTGTAATGCTCCTGCTACTTTTCAAATATGCATGTCCTATATATTTCATGGTTTTGTGAGGAAATTGTGGAAGTATTCATGGATGATTTTTCCGTCTATGGAACTTCTTTTGATAATTGTGTTCACAACCTTGATAAAGTTTTGCACATGTAAAGAAACTAATCTTGTCCTTAATTGGGAGAAATGCCACTTCATGGTTAATGAAGGGATTTTCCTTGGACATAAGATTTCGAAAGAGGCATAGAAGTTGATAGAGCTAAAGTTGAGGCAATCGAGAATTGTCCAAGAGACGCCAAAGGTATTCTTAGTATCCTTGGTCATGATGGTTTCTATAGAAGGTTTATTAAAGATTTCTCTAAGATATCAAAACCCTCACTAATCTTCTTCAAAAGGATGTTCCTTTGTTTTGATGATGATTGTAAGGAAGCTTTAGAAACTCTAAAGAAGTCTTTAACTACTGCTCCTATTGTTCAACCACATGATTGGAGTTTACCCTTTGAAATCATGTGTGACACTAGTGATTTTGCTGTAGGTGCTGTCCTTGGGCAACAAATAGATAAAAGTTAAATGTTATCCATTATGCTAGTAAGACTCTTGACGCTCAAAAGAATTATGCTACTACTGAAAAAGAATTCTTAGCTGTTGTCTTTGCTTGTGATAAGTTTAGACCTTATATTGTTGACTCAAAAGTTACCATTCATACTGATCATGCTGTTATCAAGTACCTTATGACAAAGAAATATGCTAATCCTAGGATTATTAGATGGGTGATGCTCTTACAAGAGTTTGACCTACATATTATAGATAGGAAAGGTGGTGAAAATCCTGTTGCTGATAATTTATCTCGATTGTAAAACATATATTTTGATCGTCTACCTGTTAATGATAGTTTCCCAAATGAACAGTTGGCTGCAGTAGGGGTAAGCTCGCGAGGGAGCCCTTGGTATGCTGATTATGCTAACTTTATTTTCTCCAAGTATTTGCCTCCAACTTTTACAGCTCAGCAAAGAAGGACGTTTTATGATTTGAGACATTATTTTTGGGATGACCCATATTATGTAAAGAAGGAGTAGATGGTATTATAAGATGTGTTCCAAAATATGAACAAAAGGAAATATTGCGGAAATGCCATGGTAGTGACTATGGAGGACATCATGCGGGAGATAGAACCGCACAGAAGGTGCTACAGTCAGGTTTTTACGGGCCTACCCTTTTTAAAGATGCAAGAAAATTTGTCTTATCTTGTGATGAGTGCCAACGAGTTGGTAACATTTCTAGACGCAATGAGATGCCCATGAATTACTCTCTAGTTATTGAACCATTTGATTGTTGGGGATTCGACTTTATGGGTCCTTTTCCCCCTTCAAAAGGTTATACTCATATTCTTGTTGTTGTTGACTATGTTACTAAGTGGGTAGAAGCCATCCCTACAAAAAGTGCTGATGGGGAGACCTCTTTAAAAATGCTTAAGGATATTATCTTTCCTAGGTTTGGAGTGCCTAGGTATCTTATGACTGATGGAGGCTCTCACTTCATTCATGGTGGTCTTAGAAAGACCCTTGCAAATAGAGCTATCAAATAGAGAAATTAAACCTATCTTGCAAAAGACTGTTAATAGATCTAAAAAAAATTGGGCTAAAAAGTTGAACGATGCTTTATGGGCTTATAGGACTGCCTATAAAAATCCTATGGGAATGTCTCCTTACAAAATGGTTTATGGGAAACCTTGCCACCTGCCTTTAGAATTAGAACACGAAGCTTATTGGGCAGTGAAAGAACTTAATAGAGACTGTAAACTTGTTGGTGATAGAATATTATTTGACTTAAGTTCGTTGGATTAATGGAGAAGTGAAGCATATGAGAAAGCTAGACTCTTTAAGGAAAACGTTTAAAGATGGCATGACAGGAGAATTCTTAAGGGAGAGTTCCATGTTGGTGAGAAAGTTCTATTGTATAGGTCTCGTCTCAGATTTTTTAGAGGGAAACTACTTTCAAAATGGGAAGGACCTTTTGTTATCGAAGAAGTATATCGTTCAGGTGCAATTAAAATTTCTTCTTTAAAAGATAATACTACACAAGTGGTGAATGGTTTGCGACTCAAACATTATGTTGCTGGAGATTCGTAAGATGAAGATATTGATGCTATTCAAGTAGTAACTAAAAATTTATCAAAGACCAAATTCAGTGTTTTTTGAATAGGTAATAGTTCTAGTAAGAAAAGTTCCGTGAAACTTATGTCCAGTTATATTTTTCCAGTTTTTATCCAACAAGGAAAGCAACGAAGGAGGCGGAACGGAGCCGGATGGCTCACACCACCTGGCGCCGGCCGCGCCAGCAGGAGGTGTGGCCACCTCGAACTCCGTCTCCGGTCCGTTTTCTCCTAGTACCTTCCTTTTGTTGTAAAACATCATAATATATAATCCCCCGAGGTTCGTATATCGTGTTTTCGTTTCGATCTGTTTCTGCTAGGAACTATTCTTAAAAGTTTAGAAGCATAATGGTCTCCAGCAACGATAAGGGCAAGGAGCCTGTGGAGGAGGATCCCCAAGACCTTGGGCAGGAGAAGGAGAAGGAGATCAAGAGTAAAGATGAAGAGGAGACAAAGAAAAGCCATCATCCGCACACCGGTACTACCATTTCAAGCATTGGAGTGTTGGCAAACCCTGCCAAGATCAAAAGGACTACACAGATGTCAACTGGAGGGAAGCCTCCGCGTCACTGTTTGGCTCCACGGTCACCTCCTCCACGCACCAAGAATCCCTTCTATACCCTTATCCATGAGCATCAATTCCAGAATATGCCCAAGGATAAACTACCCTCCAATTGGGATATGCCTCGTTCTAACCATGCAGGAAAAGAAGACTTCAAGGAGGAAGAGTGGGGAAAGAATCGCAAGAGCTAGAATTCGCAACCCGACATGATTATTGAGCCGCATTGAGCAAAACTCGGAGTTGATTCGTACTCTCACCTTCGATATTGAGGACTTGGGGTAATTAATCAAAAAGCTCATCGAGAGAATACCACCACCACCGAAGGAGTAATTCGTCATCAGGTTTTGGCATCCCCTTGGTTTGTTCCAAGCTTGGGGAGTGTCGTATCATCACTATCTTCTATCTTTTACCTTTTAGTAGAGTCATATCATGAATAGAGAAGTTATCATGTAGGATGGTTTGCATTATGGAAGTGCCCCCCTCTCGATAGATATCTATGTATCCCTTGGTGTGAGTTGCCATTATGGAATATTAATGAGAAGTTCTATCATTTACTCTTTTGCATATATTATATTAGTTTTCAATTTATGATCATATGATTGATCTTGTCGTTAGTATTGGTATCGCTTTAGGATCATTGAGTATATTTAGTTGGTACTGGCAAACCTAGCTCGGTCAGTAGCAACACTATTTTGAGAATTGAATGAAAAGATAAAAGTACTCTAAAGAAATATAATTTCATCATCTTTCTTTCTTGGTTTGCTCAATAGCTTAGTATTCTCTAGTTAATATCTTTTGTGCATCCAAGGAAGATTTCATGTTTGTTTTTATCACTTGTATGTTTGTTTGTTTCCCTCAACTCTTATGCTTGCTACCAGACTTGCTAGCCAAAAACCTGTACTGAGAGGGAATACTTCTCGTGCATCCAATCCTTAGACCAAAACCAATGCCACTTGTGTCCACCATACCTACCTACTAGCACTATTGCTATTCCAAGTAAATTCATGTTTTTATCTATCTTCCGAATTAAACTTGTTATGTTAAAACTAGTGATTAAATCTCTCACGAACTTGAAGGCACACTTCACTTTCCTGCACTTAATAAACTTGAACCATTGCGTCGATCTTTGTTGCGTATATGCTTGAGCTTTATAAGTTGAAGTTAGCAAAACCACGTATCATGGGGAACGCTTCTAACATTGCACTTATTATTCCGTTGATATCATGATTCTTTTGCTTATGGATCCCGACGGTGTGAAATAAAAGGGAAACTTGTAAGATCATGGAGTTTGTATGTGTGTTAGAGAAAAGCCTAGGCCGCTAGCCTAATCCATGCCTAATCATGGTGGAAACATGCAGCATAACCATAATGAGCACTCTATGCAGCATCCTCAATAAAAACCTATGCAAATAGCAAATAAAAAGATCGCTGAGATGTTCATTGTCCTTGCCTTGTCATATTGATTATGGATAGCTCTCAGTATCATGTGCAAGGGTACCCCTTGGCGGGTTCTCTATGATACATATGTATTTACAATGACAAGAGCTTACTTGTGACTGAAGTTGAGTAGCACGAGGTTCGCATCGTAAGTAAGGGCATGACATTTCAACTTATAACTTGTCAAGCATATCCTTTTAGTTGTGTCACTTTAACCTTAATAACCTAAAGATGCCTATGATAGGGGCAATGAGAGCTAAAAGCTAGTAAGTACCATAATTTTTGGAAGCTCTTTATGAAACTTGAAATCCTTGCTTCCCTCTACGAAGGGCCTTTCTTTTACCTTTTAGTTGAGTCAAACCTATTCCCTTCTATCTCAAGCAAGTATTTTGAGTTGTTGTTTTCATTCATTCATATGATGATTTATTCAATCATGTTTCTTATGCCTCGCTTTGCACATTTGCTCTTATCTTAGAGTTTATTACTTTGAAAGCTTTCATTGAAAACTCTTCATGTGTGAACTCCTGCAAATTGTCAACTATTCTTCGATCAAGAGCTAAGTTTGCCATTACCAATTGTTATTTACTTTATGTATCTTTATTGTGTTTCCTTTACTTATTGCAAGTTAAGTTATATAATAGTGAGTTGTCTTCTATTATGATTTATGTATTGATGAATGTGATGCTTCTTGTCCGTATTGTTTTATCGACTCTTCACTCCATAAACCTGAGGTCATGTTTATTGAGCTCGATTTTCAGGGGACAAACGAAATCTAAGCTTGGGGGGAGTTTATACGTCCTTTTTGCATCACTATTCTATATCATAATTTACTGTTATTCATTGATATATTTCATATAACGAGATGATACTTATGTTATTTCATCTGTTTTTGCATGGCTGATGACTTTTCGACATGGACCGGTCGAGTTACGATGGAAAATGTGCTATTTGGAGGGAAATTCGAAGATCAGAAAATCCGGGAAAATACATGGAAAATTTTATTTTTCCAGAAGACGAAGATTGCCAGAAGGGGGAGTGGTGATGGGCCATAGGGGGGCCCACACCACCCCTAGCGTGGCATCCTAGGTCGCGCCACAGGTGGTGTGGCGCCTGGCCCACTCTGTGCTCTCCCTTTGGCGATATTATCCCCACGGAACCCTAATACCTGGGAGTGACCACAAAAGATTCCTCCTCCTCGTAGGGCAGAAAACACCGAGAGAAAGATCTCTCGCGCAGTGATTTCTGCCGGGGGAATTCCTTCCCGGAGAGGGGAGATTGTCGCCATGAACACCACCATCAAGCTGGACTTCATCGGGATCATCATCATAATCACCACCATCATGTCCACCAACACCATCATCACCACTTCATACCGCTATAACAATTGGGTTGAATCTTGCATAGTTCTTAGGGGAAACTTTCCCGGTGTTGATTACTCCTTGTATTTGATGCTATTGAGTGAACCATTGAATTATCGTTTATGTTCAGATTGTTACACATAATTATATCATCTCTGATCTTGATCCATATGATGCCTTGTGAGTAGTTCGTTTAGTTCTTGAGGACATGGGAGAAGTCATGTTGTTAGTAGTGGAATTGTGTTGAGAAAGATTCAAATGTTTGCTATTTAAGTTGTGGTGTATTTCTTATAGTGGTGTCATGTGAACGTCGACTACATGATACTTCACCTATATGGGACTAGGGGAATGCATTGTGTATTTGGCTACTAATCGTAGGGGTTGCCGGAGTGACAGAAACCTGAACCCCCGTTAGGAAACCTTTGCACAAGGGATTTCAGGATCTTAGAGTTTAACGTTGTGGTTAGGTTTCTATCTTAATTAGTTTCGTGTATTTGCGGATGCTTGCAAGGGGTATAATCACAAGTATGTATTAGTCCTAGGAAGGTCGGTACATTAGCACAGGTTCACCCACACAACACTTGTCAAACTAAAGAAGATTAATCAACTATATGAAGCGAAAGCACTTGATGATATTCCCGTGTGTCCTCGAGAACGTTTGGTCATCTTCAGTAATACAATCAGCTTGTCCTTTGCTAAAGAAAGGATTGGGCCACTTTCTGCATCTATTATTATTGTCTTTTATTTACTCGTACTTTATTTACCTGCATTATCAAAAACCCCTAAAAACCCGTTTGCTAAGTATTTACAAAGAATTCCTGCTCCAAGCCACTCATCAACACCTTCTGCTTCTCGTTGGGTTCGACACTCTTACTTATCGAAAATACTGCGATACACCCCCTATACTTGTGGATCATCAAGAAGCCACCGCCACACTACCAGGGCGCCACCCTAGCCGCCGTGGTGAAGCACCAGCGCCTACCCCAGCCATGATCTGCTCTCCCGGGCCCGTTGGTGTGGGCCCACCACCATCAGCGCCGGCGCCGGTGGCAGCGGCTGAGGGATGGTAGATCAGGGAGGGGGTGGTTGGCGGAGGGAGTTGGTATAACACCGTACGAAGCATGGTACGGATGGAAACCCTCGGTTGATCATCTTCGCACTTTTGACTGCGCGGTGCATGTCAAGACAGAGTCCGACCATAAGAGTAAATTGGCGGATCAGATGACTCCAATGATCATGACGGGCTATGAATGATCAAAGACATACCGTCTGTGCAATACTTATACCAATAAGGTGGTTGTCAGGGGCGACGCAAACTTTGAGGAAGGCGAGTCATGGAATTGGGAATCCAACAAACCGGGATATCCAACTTTTCACGTCACGTGGGATCTTGAGTATGAAGAAAATATGGATCAACCAAGCTTACCCTTGTCAGCAAGTTCGGTCCCGGAAGAATTTGAAGGCCTAGGGGGAGGTCTAGGTGTGGACACCAGGCCAGAAGCACTAGGGATTCCCCCAGAAGACAAAGAGTTTAAAGAAAAGGCTAGTCCGTGGCTAGAAGATACGGAACTGGAAGGGTGCTTAGATGCATGCGCAGCGCTACCTGCACTTGTTTGCCTAGCAATTATAAGAGGAGGGCGAGTTGAAGTGAGCCTAGAAAACATGCCAGCAAGGCTAGAAAGCGACGGTCCAAGAGTGTGGATTGGTGGCCATACGGATGGAGGAGACCCAACAATAGGGGGTGCAGATCCATCAAGAGGCTTTTCAGGTGGATGTTGAAGGACACGTCGTGCTTAGGGGGTGATTGCTAGGAATAACCACGACACGACTCCGGCATGACGGCGTATGCGTATTGTGTGTACGTATACAAACAGGTTTAGACTTTCCAACTAGTACACGTTGGAGTGTCTGATGGCACACGATCATGTGTTGTCCATGTAGTATACGTATTTGAGTCCGAGTAGGATAGGAGGTCGACTCAGTACTCTAGCTGAGCATGTATATATACATGTAACCTGTCCATGTAAACGGCACCACCGTGAGTTGAAAAGCAATAAAAATTTGTGTCTTGCGTGCATTGCTACTAGATTTGATCAGGTCGATCAAGCTAGCTTGGCCAGCTTGGTACTTGAGAGTTCCGCTCGGTTAAAAGGATCAACTAGCGGTGGATCAGTCAGGATAGCTAGCTTCGCAAGCGGGCCACGTCGGAAAGCACTCGACGGGGCTACAGGGTTGTCGCAGGTCGTCCCACCGCAACGTCCTGGCGAAAATACTGCTGGTTCTGGGCCAACGGTGATGTGATTCTTTTTATTCTTCATTTGGTACTGAATAATTAAGGTAGTAGTTAAGATTTGAGATGTGTTGATAAAATGACTGTTCTTGGTTTTTATAAAGTGTAAAGATTGATCTCGATCAAGGATAGTTTATTTGTTTTATATACGTTCGGGTAAACATACAAGACATATAATCAATGTGAAACATGTCCTAGCACCCATGATTGTTTCGTGCGATCAAGATCTTAATATTTTTATTCTCAAGTTTGCATGTATCACCTCTCACAGATTATTTTCTCCGCGTAATCTTTTATTGGATGTATTTATCTTGGCTTTGCAGATCTAATGGTAAGCTTGTTTGTGAGTTGTACAACATTAATGTGACAGAGATAAAATAAGAAGATCCATTACTAGGAAAACAAGACCATGGATGAGAGGCGTGCAGATTGAATTAAAATGGAATACATCTGATGGTACAAACGCACAAAAGCATGAAAATTAACTAGAAATATTTTATCCCGGAAACATGAGGTGAAAAATGGGTGAAATAAATTAAGACGAAATTATTCTGGTGAACCAACACACCTAGGTGCGGAGGCAATCCCTGGGAAATACAACACATATAGCTTTAATCTTAGCCAAGGGACGTATAGCCGGTGTTGCAATATGGCCCTGGCTCCGCCGATGAGAACACCGGTGTGTATACTTCGACCGTAAGGTGCTCAGTATTCCGAAGAAAATCGACCTTGATGGTACCAGTTGCAAGAGCAAACTCCCCAGTCCCACCGGTGACAGCCAACTGACCATTTAGCCCCAAGGCGTTTCCCATCACTTCAAGGGTGGATCCTTTGAAACTACAAGGATAATAAAATGAGATGTAGTAAAATATGAATCAGGGAGATGAGTTTATATTCGGACAAGAATTACAGTTTGCCATCTGTTTGAAAATAAAAGAGCTTCTAATGAAGTCCTAATTTACACCATTTTCATAGTTTGACGGTATATTTATAGAGGAGAATACCTGCATCTATTTTTATGGGTAGATAGAAAATTAGTGTCATTCCATTTATCATGAAGGCTATTTATATAGTTGTGCTTATGAAGCTTATTAAAGTGTAACCTCCCAAATTTTACAATTACATATGTTACTAGAAGCATGCATCATATCTTTGCATCATGGCAACACATATCAAAAAAACTGCATAGTTTTTTCCTATAGTCATTTATAGACTAAAAGGCGTTAAACCTTTTGAACCACCAAAACCCTTCCAAAAGTGTTATTTTATAATCCTACTCTAACCCCTTCTTTTATAAAATTTTAGAAACAAATTTTTAATTGAGCCTGTTTGCAAAAGTTATTAAACAAATAGGAAAATAGAAAAAATAAAAGAATAAAAAAAGGAGAACCCTAACCTAACTGGCCGCCGAGCCAGCCCGGGACTTACTCTACCGCCCACCTGGCCGCCGCCAACAGCAGCTGCCTGCCTCCAGCCGCAGCCGCTGACGCCCGGCCCCACCCGTCATCCTCCTCCTCTGTTCGTGTCCAGCTCGAACACGAGCTCACCGCCCACTGCCAACCGCCCGCCGAATCGGAGCAGATTCCATGACCCCACGCCAAGCAAAGCCGCATATAAGTACCCGCACGCCTCCCGTGAAACCCTAGCCTTTTTCCACTCCACCTCACCACCGAAGTCGCCGCCAATCTCGCAAGCACCGCCGTGCCGCCTCCAGCCGCCGCTCGCCGCCACCTCGGGAAGAGGGAGTCGACCCCGCCCCCGGGAACGGAACCACGGTGAGGAGCCGGTCGCCGTCGTCCACTTCACCGGGCCGGGGGAGCACCGCCGCCATCGCCGCCGACGCACCGCCGGCCGGTGAGTTCTCTCCCGTCGCTTGATCACGAT